>JPJV01001665.1:0-26106 GCA_000750745.1 Pseudogymnoascus sp. VKM F-4281 (FW-2241)
CTCGTCGGCGCCGAAGCCGTCGTGGGAGGGGGCGCCGTCGAGGGTGCGGACGGTGTTGGAGAGGGTGGAGAGGACGTCGGAGACGCGGTGGGGGGGATGGGTGGCGAAGATGGAGGCGAATGCGCTGGAGGTGATGGGTTTGGGGAAGGGGGAGGTGACGGAGATGGGGCGGTGCAGCGAGAAGAAGGTTGAGGCTGCGATGTCTGAGTGGGAAGGGGTTAGCTTTTGTATTCGAGCTAGGGGGTGGGGATGAGGATGGGGGGAGGTCAAACCTTTAACTTGGAGGTGGTGAGTGCTAGGGACACTGGGCAAGTTGTCAAAGGCCTCGTCGCGCCCCTTCACGGTGTGAGCCGCAGAGCCCTTAGCCTTGCGGGTGCGCTGAGTCTTCTTCTTCGCGCCCTCCGAGCGAGTTTGCGCCGGGGCAGCGGGGACAGAGCCCTCTGCGACACCCTTTGAGCCGTCGGCCGGGCTCGACGGCTTCGAGGAGGAGTAGCGGCGTTGTAAGGGCCGGCACGAGAGGCTCTGCGTTGACACGGCCCGCGGGACCGAGGTGGCGAGGGAGGCAGCGATGGGAGATGGCTGAGCAGCAAAGGCTGCCCGCCGCACGGAAGAGGTAAACATGGCTCTTCCTGCTCGTGGTGGCTGGGGGAGTCGTGGTTGTTGAGGTTGCAGGTGTGACGGTTCTATCTCCGAAGTCTTGCTCTCTAGCCGCCGAAGCGCAAAAGCTCTTGGCGTGTCACGTGAGCGTCGGTATGGTATGGCGCTAAATTTGTGGGTACGTACTCTCGTGACGACGGGGATAAAAGCGAGCTATAACAATGAGCAAAGTTGTAACTACAGCAAGTCATAAATTGCATATACGGTTTGAAATTTCCTGTTATTGTGTGATTCCAAATAATAGAAGTATTACTCTGATTTTTCACAAGATTATTTCACAATTTTCACTCAAGACTGCACATGGATTTTATAATTTTATTGGATCTGACTATTACACGATTTAGTGATTCCCTGTGGTTATAGTTGGGTCTCCGTGAATAAGTTCAAATACCATCGATAACCAGTCAGCAAATTGTGGACGACGTAGACCTATAATGAGAAATCGAACGAGAAGTCGGCGGATACACAAAAGTCTCAGGGCGTGTTGTATTCCTTGCGCTTCCCGTACTCTTTCCGAAAGTTGTACTTCAACAATAGTCGCCTCTTTGAGTATATACACATACAGATTTGGACACATAGTATGCGTCAGTAGGTAAAGGCGAATCAAGCAGCACCTGCGTGAAGCGTGTGAACAAGAACCGTGATGATAACAACAACGGTGGCACTGAAGACGTAGGCCGCGAACATGTAGCCAGCAACACGCTTTTGAATCTTGCCAAAGTGAGAGATTTCGCCCTTGGTATACCAGATCATGAACTGATCGAGCCAGCCAAATCGCAGCAGGAGAAGCGCCGGTGGTATGAGCATGCAAACACCAACTGTAATATTTGAGATCTTTTCCTTGCGAGCAGCGGTGTTAGTGGCCGACGACGAATTGTCGTGGATCCAAGCGGTCAAACGCGGGGGTCCCTCAGTCCAGGAAGGAGATCCCAACAGTGGTTGCTCAACACGAGGAGACGAAGTAGCCGAACTTGGGGGTGATGAATTGATTCGGTTCAAATCTGCAAGCGAATACAGATTCATCCACTCGGCCGACTGGACTGGGGCAAGAGGAGACTTGTAGACGAAGTTTTCGGTGCCCGTGGGTTGTGGGATGAGTTGGTTGAGAGGTCCCAGAGATTCAACGACCAAAGACAACGGGCGCAGCATGCGGCTTGGAGAGTATGTCACTCTGGTTTTATCAGACAATGATCGTCCCAGTGACTTCGATGGAGTAGACATCATCTTAGTAGGCGTCTCATCGACCATCTTAGCACGAATATTGTTTGCCTTGGAAACAAGCTTTCTATAGAAGGCCTCAGGGGGACCTTTGACGAGTGGAGCACGAACACGAGAGTTGCCTGGTGTAATACCGGTACGCTCCTTCGCGTTGGGGTCCTGATTGAAAGCATACAGACCACCGTACGGATGGTTCGCGTTGGCGACTTGACCATCCATGTCAACAAAAGAGTCACCGGACGCGGTGCTGGTATCCGCCACGCTGCTTCCAAGGGTGCGAGTTTCGCTATCATTGTCTCCCATGTATTGCGGCATCTTGCCTCCGTTCGCCTGAATAATCATCTGCATGAAGGAATCAGGTGTGGCCGCTCCTTGGTTTCCGGGGCTTCCTCTAAAGTCAACCTCCAGGTGATTGGCACCTTCAACCCAAGGATTTGGAGTTGATGGGCCAGCAAAGCCGCCTTGACCAGTAAGGGTCACATCCATGGTAGTAGAGATGGATCCATCTTGCTGGAATCTATCATTGAACTTAGCCTGAAACTGTGGCTTTGCAGGTGGGCCATTGTGCCTCGAACGCGAGTACTTGTCCAATGGCGACGACATGGTCTCCTCGGGCATAAGAGAGCTTGTGGCGGCTCCCAGTCCCTTCATTGGCGTACGGAATCCATTCAAAGGAAACCCATCGGATCCATGTTGTCTACGCCTGGGAAGCATAGCGGATGACGATGTCTCAATGACATTCCCCGAGTGAGTCCCATATTCGCCATTGAGACGATCACGGTAGCGATCACGGTAGCGCATGACATGCTCCGATTGTGCAAATGTAAGGGCAGCCAAAATTGGACCACTGCTACTCTCGCCGAGATGGTCCGAATAATTAGCAATGCTGCTGCCAGCCTGGTAGAACGCAGCATCGACGAATGGACGAATGTTTCCCTTCTCTTCGTCCTTGCTAAACAACAGTACACTATCCGTAACTGTCTCCCAGTCATTGGCGTCATCTTCTTTGCCAGTGACATTGCTCGAACCTGACGTACGGTGCTTTGAACGCCTAGGAGATCCATCTTTTGCCACAATTGGACGGATAGGGATTTTGATGGCCTTGTTCCTCCTATGCCATGCTTTCTTGGATGGAGAGTGATGGGTACCGTGGAAGCCATCGGGGAAAAGCTTGGAAAGACGTTTCTGGTCAGATCGAAGGCTTTTCATAACCGATCTGAAGCTTGACGGAGTGGTTTGAACCCCAACTTCGTTCTTCGTGGGAGATGGTGCCTTGTCACTGTTCCCAACATCATCGACCATACCATGAAGTTCGATGCTGATATTTCTCTCGTGGCGAGAATGAGTTTCGGGACTCACTGGGTTTACATCATCACCATCAAGTGATTTCTGAATCGGTGATGGAGTATTTTCTTGACTCCCACCACTTTTCTTGGTTGGGGTTTCTGGAGCAAGGTCAAGAAGTTTGTCTGTGTCTCCGTATGGTGATGATGATGGGCCCAATACTCTCGGGGAAGAACCGGCCAGATAGACCCGACCGGGCGGTGCAGGTACACGAGGGAGCCCAATGTTTGATGGGTTTGTGGCGGGAGCAACACTGCTGTTTGTACCGCGACGAAAAAGCGTAAATGGAACGGGCTGTATTGATTCCTGCGAAGGGCAAACCATGGGGCATCCATGTGTGGCTCTGGTGGCCGTTGGAATGTTATCCGGCAAAACAATGGAATCAAGGCTGTTCTCATCGTCGAAGAAGCTAATCATAGAGATCCCATCATCATCTTCTCCTGCGTACTCCACATGGTGAAGCACCGTATCTTCCGCAGAGTGAGGACCAGAGCTTGTCACAGAGATAACGGATGGATTCGAGAGGGAGGTTTGATCCTGATTTTCAAAGGTAAGGGGTTGTTCTGGAAAAACAATCAAGTCTTCACCATTGTTGCTTCCCTCGAAGCTCATGTCCTCATCGTAACCGTAGTACGAGATAATATCGTCGGTAAAGTTGACGCTGTCTAGGCTGTGAAGTTCGCCGTAATTGTAATGGTGGATGACAGTCTCTGAAGTCGAATGGAAAAGACCTGGTTGATACTTTGATTGATCAATGATCGGCGAGGATGGAATGAAGTTCTCATCATTCCCAGCTGCCTGTGCTGGTGGCAGAACGCCGCTCTCTGGATCTTGAGAGAGGTACTTTGGGGCCGGGCTTGGGCTGTAGACGCTTGAACCGTAGACGCTGTAGGCGCTGCTTGAAGGCCTCGGGGCAACTCTGGTCTTGGGGGTGCTGGGTGGGTGCACAAGAAGGCTGGAAGAGCCACCTTCAGATGATTCAACGCCCAAGTGTGGAGAATCTTTGACGATAGAAAGACGAGGCGCGAACACGTTTCCATAGCTGCGAGTTGAAAAGACGCCCTTTTCAGATTCATTCGCGTCACCCAGAGCTCCAAACTCATGAGACAGGTTTCGAACATTTTTCAAGGTAGCACGCGGTGGCTTATCAGGAAAGGCCGAGTCTAGTCGCGCAGACTTGACTTCAAAATGCTCCAGAGTAGGCTCCGTCTTTTGAAATGGAGATTCGGTGTTTTGATCCGAGAGCTTTGCTTTGGAAGTCTTGGACGTAATTGAGGAGTGAGCTGTTGTAAAATCATTAAAGATTGATTGAACTGGAGTAAACTTGCGAGATCCAGCAAGTGAATTCTGCGAAGGGCGAGCGGTGACCTTGGCCAAGTTACCGGAAGAGTCATTGTTGGATAGCACGGCAGTAGTCTTAGCCAAGCTCAAGGTAGAATCATTTGTGGAAAGCTGAAAAGCTTCCTGGGTGGCATTTGGTGCAACAGTTTGGGGTGCTTCAGCCATGTTGGCTGTTTGCGCCGAAGGCTGTAGATCGTTCTCGTGAGAAGCAATCTCAGCAATAGTGCTGTCAAGATCCATGGTGGAAGATCGTTATGCGTGTGAAGGCATAGAACAGAATCGATGCAATTGGTTTTGACAAGTAGCTTACAGCGATAAAGACAGAATTGCCATAAATTGACGAAGGTAACGAGCGTTTGGTTTTGAGACAGTAGAATGGTGCTGTGATTAGATGATTTAGATGCAAAGTCTTGTTGACTGAAAGAGCTGAAAGATGAAGCTCAGCATTGAAGGTTGTGTGAGTGAGATTCTTGGAAATTGCCCTCACGAAAATCGGTGAGGTGCTGGATTGTTGAGACAAAATTCACGAAACGATCAGAAGCATTTGCAAGATTACTCCTTTCAAAGAACTTGCCCAAATCAGATTGATAGAGGCGGGTGTTGAGTTCTTTGATCTGGTATTCTTTGCGATGAAGCCCTAAGGTTATCAGTTTGAGTTAAAACGTTTTGATAAAATCCGACGAGCACTTACTGAATCTGTAGATCGATCTAGCTTGAGCGAAGAAGCTTTTCCTGACAGTATCGAGTATATCATACAACAGTGATGACCGTTGAATCAAAAGTAGAAGAAGGTTGATGGCACGTTGTGGTTTGGACGTGTCAACGTTATGAGAATGAAGAGGTCACGTTAAGCGTTAACCGTTGCGGGGGTTCGAACTTTACTTGTCTGGCTAGACGGGGGTGCCGCGTGAACTTCCTTTGTGTCAAAGTTAAGCGTTGAACGCCACATACGGGGCACGGGGGTCAGCAGCAAAATGTCTCCGTAGCAATTGGCGGTAGCGAGCAAATACTTGCAGGCCCAATATCAGAGACTGGGAAAGCTCGACTCCTGGGAGATGTTTGATATCCCCCCAAGCACTTCTGAATTTGCCAGCACCAGATATAATGATACCAGATCAAAAACAGTACCAGGCGCACTACCCCATGGCACAAACGTTAAGACAGTGAGAATAGCTGGAAGCCCAAATATATATCTATCTATTAATGAAAATACGCAATGATGGCCATGAACACGTATGATAGACTTGGGGAAAGAGAACGGTAATCTTATATTATGACAGTGGAGCGGGCCTTGGAGAAATTTGTGGCTTGATGACGCCCAAGTGAATTCGAGAGGCATGATCGAGCTACAGTATGGAACACTCATTCCATCAACTCTACCTTGAATCTCGGGAGGGGAACCAGGTTCAAATTCGGCTTAATTGAGAGAACTTACATTGTCATCAAAACCCCTTTCCTGGAAGCTAGGATAATCAGACTTGGAGCAGAAAGATCAACTTATAAATCCGCACAAGTAGTTGTAACGAAGCATTCATTGCCTTCATATTTTATGAGCTTTTTATTTCCTCTAGTTGCAATCTTTCATAAATGAGCAAAATCTCCACTCTCTTCGTACTCCAAGTTGCATCCTGTAGCAATGGCGGCAGCCAAATAACGCCAAACGCCAACCACCCTTCATGTCATAGTTGAACTTTTATGGCTCTCATTTACATCGCTTCTCGACAACATTCGGGCCAAATTCGTCGTATTCTTTCTTCGCGATCCACATCTGGTGGAAGGTGCCGAGACTGCCCAGAATGCTGCCTCCAATCCAGCTACCAAAGCGACGCTCGCTCGTCAGGCCAGCAGCTTGAATCTTAACCCGGGCTCCTGGGTACGCTTGCTGGAGCTCGCTGACCAGCCTGTCGGTGAATCCATTCGTCAATGTTGTGCCACCCGTAACGACGACATTTTGAAGGAGGTTGACACGAAGATCCATGTCGACTGATGCAACAGCAGCCTTGATCATCTCCGGGATCGTTTGTGACTTGGTGACGGCTGGCTCTCCAGGTACTGGCAGTGCTGCCTTCTCATCCCACATGCCTTCACCAACCTTAAATCTGTCGACGCCCCACAATTGGTTCGAGCCATTGGGCATCTCGAAGACCCGGCCAGGTTGTGACTTGGCAAAGTCTTCATTCGTCGTACCTTGAGCTGTGCCTGAGCTGAGACGTCCAGGGCCTGGCCAAACTTGAACCACAGACTCCTTGAATTCCGTGAGGACGCGCTCTTCCTGTAACGCGCGATAGCTCGAAGTCGGCGGGATTGTGAAGTTGTGGTAGGTCGCTTGAGCGGGGGCACCAGCATCAACAGCTGTCTTTTTGGCAACCATAAAATGCGGTATTAAGTCCACCTTGGTATCCGGAGAGTTGAATAACGTGCGAATCTGAGATGACAACCAGTTTCCAGCCAACGGAGACTTCTGGATACCCTTCTTCAGAATTAGGCCATCATGGATTGGCGTGACAGAGATGTTCGTCGCACCGATGTCAATAACCAGTGCGCTGGCCTTTCCGGAGGCAAAAGCTGCGAGAACGCTGTTTCGTGCAAGCCAGAACGCAGGGCACCCCCATGACTCCATTGCAATCTCAATTGCCTTTTCTCGAGACTTGGCAGGGTTCCAAGCAGTTTCCGTTAACAACAGCGGATTTTCCTCAAGCGGTCTCTCATTATCCTCGACGCCTTCCATCTCCGCATCGATGTCTTTTGTGTCGTCGTTCAGCCCATTCTTAGACGGGTGTGTCGGCTTGAAGTTCGTCAGGCGCGAGGTGATCGCATACTCCCAGACCTTCGCCGCAGCATCCCAGTCCTCTACGGTTCCATCCCGGCCTATTGGGTTTTTGATGTCCAAGTTGGACATTGGTGTGTGGATGGCATTGTCGCCATAGACCAGCTTCCTGGCATCGCCATCACCAACGACGCCGTAGTGACTTGGAATAACCGACTTGGGAACATCTTCGCCCGCAAATCCCGCTCGTGTATTTGTGAATCCTGGATCGAGCACCAATGCGGATACCTCATCTGCCAGTTAGTCAGTATGGTAGATGATGAGTGCAGCACGCCGTTCAAACCTACCTCCGCCATAGATGTTTGTGGGCTCCACAGACGAGTTTAAAGCTTGCGCCATGGTGGGCTATGGTTCAATGGTGTCGCAGATATGATCAACAGTCGGTATCGATTCTTGCGACTCGATTCCCTCTCGAAATATCACCAAAATATGTGGCTGGGGACTGGTGACTAAAGGTTGTCGCGAGTGTAGCTCGATTTCGCGTATCGAGCCTCAATATCGGAGGTCGACGTGAAGTCTTGGCATATTCATGGTTGACCAGCCCCGCTTGGCAGCATGGTGGTGACAAGGTACTCTATGTACGCTACAGCCATATAGTGGTGTCACGCATCAATGGCATTTCTTCACTGTTAATCAAATAATATCCATAGCCCAGCATCTAAAACAAATATTCAAAGTGATATAGTTTCATACCGTAACAAATGAATTTCTACCCCATTTTATAATTCTCATCCTGCTGTATTTAAAGTCACGTGTGTGCCACGTCGTCTTTGGTGGACATGCATGTGCGAGGGGCAGGGTCCAGGCGCAATCGTCGCCAATTCCCGTATCAACATCAACCCCAGATTTATCTCAATCCGAAGACGACAACAACGTCGCAAGCTGCATGGTGAGAGAGAGGCCTCTCCATTTCCCACAATCGCTTCTCTCCCACGGCGGATTGGCCGTCTACTTCTATTTACCTTTCCGGACACTCGTTATACCGATTCGTAGCTCGTTGGGCCACATGTGACAGCTATGGGCGTTTTCTCCTCCTTACGCAGCATTTATACGCTCGACACCCTAGACACTCGCTTTACCAGCTCACCGAGGGTCCCATACCAGGCAGTAGTCGATGCCCGAAATGGCCACGGTATTGCGCCTGGCCCAGATGCGCCGGTGATGCTTGACAGCCGGCGGAAGCCAATCCCACCTACACGCTCGTTATGGGAGACCACCGAGTTCTACCTCTACTATCTTGTAGTCAGTGTATCTGTGGCGTACATGTTCTGGGTGACCTTTGATGTTTCTAGACGTCAGTATTATCTGTCCCTTGGTGATTTCAGCTGTTGACATCGTTGTAGCATCGGATCCCAACTACTACAAGTATGAACAGTGGCTAGCACCCGGCTGGATACCGGGTCGCAAAGTCGACGTGTCTGATGCGCAATACCGAACATTCAGGAATAACACACCATATATTTTCGCGCTGCTCCTTGTCCATCCGGTACTGCGACGTGTTTACGAACGATTACGGCCGATTTCAACCCAATCGAAGGCAGCATTTTCGACCAGTGGCAGGATTGGACAGCCAGGGGGCGCCGCTGGGGATGCAAGACAAGACCAGCGCACATCATTCGACTTTGTATTTGCTTTGATCTTTCTGACTGCCCTCCATGGTTTCTCTGTCTTCAAAGTCGTCTTCATTCTATACCTCAACTATTGTGTGGCCACGAAGTTACCAAAGAAATATGTTGTTCCAGCAACCTGGATATTTGCTGTCGGCACCCTGTTTGCGAATGAGATTTTCAAAGGATACCCGTATGCCAATATCGAGAAATTTTTGATGCCATGGTCTACCCCAAGTAAGCTTTCATGGGGCTCTTGGCTTGATGGTTATTCCGGGATTATGCCCAGATGGGCGATCTTGTTCAACCTCACAGTCTTGAGACTTGTAAGCTTCAACATAGACTACTACTGGAGCTTGGACCACAGAGCTGGTAGCCCGCTAGAGGTATGTCGTTGAAGCAATCCCATTCCTTCCTAGCATGCATACTAATCAATTCAAGAAGAAACAACTCGACCCTGCCAACCTCTCCGAAAACGATCGTATCCGCACCCCCGCCCCCGCAAAAGATTACAACTTCCGCAACTACCTCGCCTATGCCATATACGCCCCTCTCTACCTCGTCGGTCCCATCATAACTTTCAACGACTACATCTCACAATGCAAATACCGCTCACCAACCATCGAGACCTCCCGCACCATCAAATACGGCATCCGCCTCTTCCTCACCTTCCTCTGCATGGAGTTCATCCTGCACTTCGACTACTGCGTCGCCATCTCCAAAGCCAACCCCACCTGGTCTGACTACAGCGCCAAGCAACTCTCCATCATGTCGCTCTTCAACCTTCACATCGTGTGGCTGAAGCTGCTGCTCCCCTGGAGACTCTTCCGCCTCTGGGCCCTCCTCGACGGCATCGACCCGCCCGAGAACATGATCCGCTGCATCTCCGACAGCTTCTCCACACTCCGATTCTGGCGCGCCTGGCACCGCTCCTTCAACAAGTGGATCGTGCGCTACATGTACGTGCCCCTCGGCGGATCCAACATTTCCGGCCGCTTTGGCATGGCGAGGACGATCGTCAATTACCTCGTCGTCTTCACGTTCGTAGCGCTGTGGCACGATATTAGTCTCAACCTGCTCGTTTGGGGCTGGCTCATTGTGCTCTTCATGTTGCCGGAGATTATTGGGACGAAGCTCTTCCCGCGATCAAAGTGGGAGAACCATCTCACGGCATGGCGCATGCTGTGCGCGGCGGGGTCGGTGCTGAATGTCTTGATGATGATGTCGGCCAATCTAGTTGGCTTCGCGGTGGGGGTGGATGGGATGAAGAGTATCATCCACGGGATCTTTAGTGATTGGGGAGGTGAGTTTGATTCTTCTCCAGCTCATGGAATATGACATGTACTAATTGTTCTCCAGGAATCGCCTTCCTACTCACCGCGTCAGGAGTACTGTTTACAGCAATCCAGATCATGTTCGAGGTGCGAGAGCATGAGATTAGGAACGGGATCAATCTCAAGTGTTAGCTGTGGAGCGTCATTGTACTATATTTGCGCGCATATACGATCGAGCATAAGCTGGCGTTCTTTTGTCTCTTATGGAGCCTATATAGATAGGGATGATTTGACATTTATTGTACATGGAATTATTAGGCTATGTAATATGAAGCCATTTGAGCCAAACTTTGAGCATTTGATACCCCGCATTGTCTCGTGCCACCTTCCGAACGCCCATAATTCATTGAGTAGAGATACTCCCAGACCCTGCCTGACTCAACGCCTATACTTTTTACATCGCAGCCCTGCCACAATTCGAACAGGTTCATAAGTTACCATCCTCATCGCTTCTCCTTATCATCACCAGGTTGCATGGAGACATACTCGCCCTCGCTGTGTCCAGCCTCCAGATCAACATCACTACCACCAGTACTACTAACACTCACCCCCGACAACGGCCTCTCCACCCTCCTAACCCCCATCATCCACGCCACCAACCCCCTCGGCGCCCACGCGCCAACAAGGCTATAAAGTCTCGCTCCGCGTCCCACCATCACCGTCCCTCCAGCCCTCCACCCCGTCTTCGCCATCTCGTCAAACACCGCATTGTGCAGCTCCCGTAGATTACTCCCCTTGGTTTTCCTCTCAACCGCACTGCCGGCGACGCGCATGAAATTGCCACCATAAGCTTCGCGCGCATCGTCTGACCACGTCCGCGCTTCGGCGCTGTGGCCTGACAGGGTGGCGAGCTGGTTCTTGGGCACCATGGGGTTGGTGTCGAATGAGCCGAGCTCGAAGTGTGTGAGTGGGACGTTGAGGGGAGCGAGCTCGGCGGAGAGGGTGGCTGTGAAGGATTTTAGGCCGGCGCTGACGATTGATTCGGGGGCGTGGAAGGGTGGGTTCAGCGATGATATTATGGCAGGGGTGAGGAGGAGGAGCTTTGGTTGCGGAGGAGGTTGCGCGTGGTGGTGTTGTGAAGTTGGTGCGCTGAGGAGTGGGAGGAAGGCTTGTGTTAAGAGAATCGGTTGTAGGAGGCGGGTGTTGATGACATCTTGGATGTCGATGGGAGAGAGTGTGGCGACTGGTGCGTTTGGATATGTGAGGGTCGGGATGACGATAAGGGCTGTGAACTGGAGGTAATGGGCGCGCGCAGTATCGAAGGCATGCTGAGGTGTTTGGAGAAATTGTGCAAATCGCTCGACGCCGTCGTTTCCGAGCTGTGTCTGGGTTAGTGATAATTCATTCTTGGGGATTGAAAGACTTACTTTTGAAGTGGAGACATTAATAACCAGAGGCCTGATGTCGCTTCTTCCTTCGCTT
Organism: Pseudogymnoascus sp. VKM F-4281 (FW-2241); assembly: GCA_000750745.1. Taxonomy (NCBI): domain Eukaryota; kingdom Fungi; phylum Ascomycota; class Leotiomycetes; order Thelebolales; family Thelebolaceae; genus Pseudogymnoascus; species Pseudogymnoascus sp. VKM F-4281 (FW-2241). Next base: position 11,751 of record JPJV01001665.1, read on the forward strand.
TGAACCCGGAGCTCCTCTTGGACATCGTCGCAGACAATGAACACGATGAAGCCCCTTCTCTCCAAGTCGAGCGCGAGTGACCGAACGAGCGGCTCATTCATTGATCCAGATATCACCACCACTTCCAACCTCGCTCCGTTGGTGCCACGCTTTGCCCTCCTCTTCTTCTGGTAATTTGCTTTGCTCCTTTGCACCATATATACCGACGCTCCAAACCCCGCGACGATGGCCGTGGTGAAGACTTTGTTCTTGAGCACCCATTCTTGCACTCGAGCATACACACCACCTGGCAAGGCAGTAATTGGTGATGGCTCTGGGGCTCTAGCAGCTGGCCGAGGCCTCGCTGATTCTGGTATCCAGTCTGCTGAGGCAAGAGTATCCCTCAGGGTCCTTGCGACTCTGTCGACGTGATCTTCAACATAGTTTGCGATATCATTTGAGAAGCGTTGGACATGGTGCGGGACGGAGTTCAGGGTGTCCAGGAATGCCTGGTCGTCTGCGGACATCGTGGATGTTATATATTTCGATCAGGTAAGCGTGTATAGCCGGTGTTACGGTTATGTTGCATCGATAAGCTGGGAAGACCTTCAAACTGTGATGGTTGATTTGAAATGACGGGCTGTTTCCGTCTTCCTTATCCTGATAGATAGCATTCGGCAGGACCAAGCTTGAAGCTAAACCGGAGCGGCACCTGCCAATTCCGATTGGCCGACTCTCAAATCAACCATGGCCAGTACATTTGGCTGGCAAGGTCAGGATTCACCTCCAAAGCTATCAACTTCATTTTATGATTTAGTATTAGCCTATGAACTAGAACAATATGACAGGGCCTGATACTATTAATTCCCGTTGGATTTGACATTCGTCACTAGGCCAACAGTGATTATACAGCATGACCACTAACATTCACCATTGATGCCTTACGGTCTATATCAATGGTGGAAGCCCTGCTGCCTCCATCTTCGACCTTGATCGATCGGCAGAAGCTTTTTCAAGCTAAGTAACATTTGTCTTATCTGCAATACTAAGCCTAGGTAGCTTGAAGATATGGATCCCTTAATATATGACATCCAGGTCGAGCGAGGGCTTCACAGGCCAGATGTAGCAATGAACACTCTTCAACGAGCGGCCTCGATGGTCAAACCCTTGATGCGAGCACACAATTTCAAAGTAGGACTGCTGGCAGAATTTCTACCAAAAGAAAATGGTCTTCTTGGTAAGTCAACCAACCTCAAAAGACATGCCATGTACACTAACACCTACCAGGTCTCAACACTGGGGGTGGGAGGACTATCCATATCCGCCTTCGTCATGGTACGGACCCAACTCAGTTCTTTACGTTTCAGATGATCATGGATAGTGTGCTCCATGAGCTCTCCCATAACCGCTTTGGGCCACACGACGCAAACTTTCACGCATTATGGGACCAGCTCCGTGATGAATACTTCGCTCTCACGCAAAGTGGCTTCACCGGCGACGCCTTCCTGAGTAAAGGATACCTTCTTGGTAGCAAACGCATTCGCCGAGAAGAAGCGCGACGAATTGCGCGTAACACTATCGAGGATAGCCGCAAGAAATTACCATTGACAGTGAACCAGAAGCTGGTCGGAGCAGGTCCCAAACCTAGTGTTGATGCCCGGAGCACGCTTACAAGTGCATTTGGGAGAATGCAGGTTGCCCAGGGCTGTGGCTGCGACATGCCAAAGTCGGAACAGAAGGCTCTTGTAGCTGCAGCAAGTATTAACGTGATGAAGTTCAGGGTTGAAAAGGATGATGCCAACGAGGTTGCCATCCAGGAAGCAATATGGGAGCTAGCTCAGGAGGATAGAGCGTCACCATCAAAACATAAAGGTGCATTATATGGTTCAGCACCTACAAGCAAAGGCATATCTCTAAACCGCCCGTCATCACCTCACGCCTACGACGCTTCGTCTCAGTCCTCAAGACCCTACGACTCAGACTCAGAGGACCCTTCGCTCTCAAAACCACCTCCACAATACGTCCAGCTCGTCGACGAAGAGTTCTGGCAATGCGAGACCTGCACGCTGATAAACAAGGAAGAAGATGCCTGCTGCGATGCATGTGGCACCGCTAGACCGGGTACTGAACCACCTCCAAAAACAAGTGCGAGCAAAACTGCCTCTAAGGTTGTCGGCAAGAAACCTTTCTCGAGAGCTGCACCAGCGAAGAGCTCAGCTCGGACTCGTCCCTCTTCGAGCCGTGCAGGGCCGTCTAGGCAGGTTGCCAGATCAGGGCCCTGGCAGTGTTCTTGCTCGCTGATTAACAAGGAGGGGAGGGTATGTTGCGCCGCATGTGGAATTGCTCGGCCAAGTAAATAATCCGTTCAGCAGCTGTGAAAGAATGCCTGTATGTCAGTTGCGAAGAAATTCCGTTGAGTCCAATTCGTCCCTTTTCAAAGTTACACAGTGTCTGTTGATCTTCTGAGCGTATCGAGCGTTCACATAGGCTGAGTTTGAATATAGCGGCATAGAAGCAAGACATGATAGTAACACTATAAGAGACTTCACAAATTATGTAACAACTAACAGTTGCTAGAGATAGAGCCCTTGCAGTATGTTCCATCGAATCCCGAACCAATCTTTGAAGGCTCGTCTCCATTGGCATTGCCCGTGTATCTATCGCAGCTCTTGCCATCATCTTGACAAGAATTTGTAATTGTGCAAGTGTCGCCGTAGTTGGTATTGATGCCGCAGATGACTCCACCATCAACAGCGAGGATATTGTTAAATATAAAATTGCGAGGGCCACCGTTACCGCTGCAGTTGCCGCAGCTTCGAGCAACCTTGCCATAGTCGTTAACGTAGAAGTTCTTTACGGAAACCGTTCCACGACCGTTGAATTGGATGATTTTGTCAGAGGCCTTAAATGCACCTCCTCCGTTGATATAGGATGTGCCACTCGTTTGCTTGAATGTGCTTTTTAATGTTAGATGGATTTATCAGATGTAATGTGGTATCACTTACACAGCATCCTCGCAGACGTCTGACCACCAGACGTTATTGATTGTACTGAAATATTGTCAGGATATTTTTCTCCAGAGGCTGCTCGAATATGCAACATACCACGTTCCCTTGCAGTGAACACCCTCCGCTTGGCCTGGGCCAATTATAACATTTGAGAGCGTGGCGCCATCCTCGAGGATGAAGATGGTATCCGCCTCACCGGTCTCGTCCTGCTCGGCGCAAACCTTAGCTGCATGGCGTTAATAGCTGTACAAATATGCCAAAAGATGACACTTACGGTTACGGTCGTAGAGCTTCATACCACCATCGAAACTGCCGCTGACGGTAATAGGCTTGTTTGTAGCGACTATCATGAGTCAGTTACTAGGCGTATCTTAGCGGAGGAGACCCGAATGGTACACACCAGCGCCTGAAGACTGGGGCAAGGTAGTGGTAAGGCCAGTCGGCGTGGCGCCGCCATTTCCATTTCCAGCTGTAGTCGACGGCACGAGTGTAGTTGGAATTGCAGTCGCAGTTGCAGTTGCAGTTGCAGTTGGCTGTCCACCACCTGCACCAGTCCTAAAAGATGTCAGCGATTTCTCTGGAGACGGTAGGTTTAGCCTCACCAGTAGCAAGAACACTCCTTGCTGATCAGACTAGGCTTGCTGCCGCAGTTGGTGGCCCAAGCAGGCAAGCCAGTAGTGGCAGTGACAACGCTCTTTGTGAATGAGCCGCAATATGGCGAGGCGACAGCCTGGTTTGACTTGATGTAGCTGGCACAAGCGTTAGTGTCTGGGTTGAGGCATCCTAGAGCAACGGGCAGGAAGCCCAGGATGGCGTATCCGATCTTTGTCATTGTCAGATCTTTCTGTGAGTAGAATTGATAGACGGTGCGATACAATTGAAGCTTCTAATCCATGCATGAACCTTGTTGCAAGTATGAGGTGATCCACACCAGCTCTTATACATTTCAGGTCTTTCAAGTATCACAATAGAGAGCATTGCAAGGAAAATAATGCCCCGATCATTTCCACCAATTAATAGCAGTTGCCCATAATCAAGCTCGTGGCTAAATACGCTAAGGAGTTGACAGGTTAACCTCGATCAATAGAAGAGTCGAGATTCACAGCTCAAGGCACGAATGGTAGAGCTGAGACGCGATCATTGAAGCCGAGTTGGCTAGCTATAAAGTCAGGGGGACATTAATTACTTTGAGACTTACATATAAAGGCCACCAATTAAATGGCCTTGTCGTTTGCTTCCATGCCCGACTGTACTTAGTTCCGGCAGCTCGTGCGGGCCCACATGCACCCCAGATGAAACGGTAATATCAAAGTTAATATCTGGGAAGAGGTGCCCGTCTATCCGGGATCGGCTGGAATTCTCCGAAATGGCGGGGGAGTCACTTGACCTCAACCACGGCGTACGACGCTATTTATTAATTTTTCCGTTTAGAAGGGATGATTTCGAAGTCGTTGGCGCCTTTGGCTTCATATACTCAAATGATTATGTTCCCGCTATCTCCAGGTAATCACCATGCCGTGACTAGGCTTCCACGTGAAGTATGCCCACCCGTGTATAAATGACGGGAGGAATAGTTCAACAGGTCCATCTCTTAAATTACTCGTCCGGATCAAAAACTTATCGACTATATGCAGAGAGTTATAGATGGTGAATATATTATATCTTCGCAGCAAATGAAATGCATAATGACTGCGTGGGAGATGGTTTATTATCACCATATACTTCTCACCGCTGACATATTCTCACCATCCGCCTCCTCCCACCGCTGCATCTGCAATTATATGTCCTCATTTTTGGAGATTAAAATAATCCGTTCTTCTTCATAATGATATTCTCCTTCTGGTGCCGTCATTGTCAGCAGTCGGGTTTGCCGGTCTTTCGTCTTGTTCCTAGATGTGCTGTCTCAGCTCAACTTTCTGTGCCTGAACGTATTTGTAACGAGCGTCGCAGTAGTTAGGGCCGAAGATGGCGTCAGCAAGGTGTCTGCCATTTTCCCACCTTGTAGTCGACAAATTCCCTTCGGATCCAATGGCTGATACCGCTGCTCGGAACGGAGTGAGATCTCCCTTAACAATAAATTCTCAACAATTATGTGGTGGATTCTTTGGGCGTTCCGATCGATTTGTGCCGATGCATCTACCACGGCTAAAGAGAGTGCACTCTTCAATTTGAAGCAGTGGTTGTCAAACTCTCTCACGTCTTGGTCATCTAGTTTTGGCATGCGACCCTCTGTACCAACATACTCGCCTATTGTTGGCTAGTTGCTTGGGGCACACCTTATCCTACGCCTATTTGAAGATGGCAAAGAGTGTCGGATGAGGAGCTTGTTGAATATTTAAGTATGGGCAAGATAGTATCGTATGCCACCATGTAATTGGCAAGGTTCATTATTCACTACTTACGATGCCAGTTTTATTTTCCTCCCTACCAAGAGATGGCTAACCATTCAAGGAAGAGATCACACGAGGACGCGGATCATGGATCTCAAAGCTCGAGGAGGGCTACATCAGCTGCAACCACACGTGTGGTAAGTGTAAGATATACCAACATTTGGGGTATGTTGCCTACCGCTTCCTACCGCCGCTTTAGTCTCCTCATAAAGGCACCAAGCTATTTTACCCAATCGACTGAGCATTGAACAAGGGGTTTTAACAAGTCGGTATCTGTCAGTAGGAATCTCTATCGGTCATTATATGTTCCAAAAACATCTCCATAGGGCCGTTGCAAGCGGTTGCCATAAGCTTTACTGTCTAGTCCTCCTCTACCATACAGCTCGGCCAACTCAATGGCCCTATCCCACTCGACAGCAGAAGGACCTGTTCCATTCTCATCAACCAAAAATAACACGTAAATGTCTAGTTGTGATTACGGTTCTACAAGTGTTGTCAAACAAGTCGAAGAGTGGATGAGAACTTGGAGCAATCGCCCCGGAATGAACTTTAAAAACTGGGCAAGGCCAACTCCAGGCAAGACAGATTATTGTCGACCATTTACCACCTTCCGAGATCCTCTCCCTAACGAAACTCGTTGAAGCCATTCTCGATGGGCAGGCTACAACGGATGAAGAGATGCCATGTAATTGGGAGTGGATAACAGAGCAACCATTGTCTCAACCGAAGATTCCTCCGACATCTCCCTCTAACCCAAATTCTGTGACACCTTTCAAGCTATCAGGTGGAATTTATTGCTACTACTGGTTGAAAATAGGCTTTAGAACTCCTCTACAAATTACAGTTCACGACGAGGAGTTAGAAATGATTAGAATACTTCTTCGATACAACGCCGATCCTAATGCCACCTTCACTGGTGACGACAAGATACATAGAAAACTATATGAGCGGTATAAAGGGGACCGTGAGTTTGATCTCCGTCGTCGTACGCCGTTGCAGGAAGCGACTATGCATGGGAGTAAAGAGATAGTTGAATTGCTGCTCGAGCACGATGCAGACATAAACTCCCCGCATGTTAGAGGCCCTGGCGCAACCGCACTACAATACTCTGCCATGCAAGGATTCCTCTGAATTGCTCATCTCCTTCTTGAAAATGGTGCGGAGGTTAATGCGCCTCCCGCAGACGATGATGGACAGCCTCTTGAGGCTGAGCACGACGACATGCGTCTTTGCCTAGTCCGCCGAATCTATCTCTCACTCTCACTTTCTATCGTCCTTTATTCCCTTCATGTAGGATAATAGGCAACCCAGTTTCATCATGAGCTTATACTCAGCAGGCTCAGGGTATAACCAAATGTTCCCTAGGCTAATGACAGGGCTACACCTTGCCGCATTTTTTTGGTGTTGAGAGTTCTGTAGACGATTTACTTGAGATCGACGTAGCAGCTCAGCTACAGCGTAGCTTTGGCCGGACGTCGCAGTTCTGGTCGGCAAGGAAAGAGCAAGAGGCTGTCGTCAAGCTGCTGCTAGGGAAGGGTACTGTGCATCGCTACAGGTCAGGCCGACAGTTACGGTCCAAGTAGATAGGGTTTATCGCACTAGCTGTCACATTGTTAAACAGAGTAAAAAATGGAGTACTCTGATTTCACAATAATTGGCCTTATAAGAGGTTTACTCTAATACTGTGCTGCTAATTAAGAACTGCTGCTAAACCCTTCATCTATAGCGTTGGTGTTGGTGTTGGCTTTTCGATGTATAATTACCATACGTTGATTGTTACAACATTCTGTGGCTTGGTTGGCATTTCTGTACTCCTCGTAAAACTGGGTCCAATGGTGAATGAGGAGCTTCAAAACAGTGTCGTTCCTTCCAGCTATGGCAGCCTTGAGAGCGTCCCCAAACTCTCCACCTTGGGCGCTAAAATCAGCCCCATAAGCAAGTAGAAGCTTTACAATAAGCTCATCCCCTCCAGCTAGAGCCGCTTGGAGAGTATTCCTATACATTCCACTCCCCTGGAAGTTAATATGAGCTCGATTGTCAAGGAGAAGCTTCACAAGAGATTCATTTCCATCTTCCGCAGCCGCCTGGAGGGCATTACCAAACTCTCCACCCTGGGCGTTGACATTAGCCCCCCTTTCTAGAAGCAATGCCACAATAGTTTTGCTGCCATTACGTATTGCAGCTTGGAGGGCGTTACCAAGCTCTCCACCTTGAGCATTAACGTTAGCCCCGCAATCTAGGAGCAGCCTCACAGTTTGCTCATTCCCGTTTAATGCCGCTGCTTGGAGGGCATTGTTGTACATCCCAAACTGGGTATTAGCGTTGGCTCCATTATCGAGGAGCACTTTTGACCCTGAGTAACTTCCTTCTTCTGCAGCATAATATAATGCTTCTCTTAAATTGTCCTCGCGGGTATTTTCATCAGCATCTACTCCTAGCAATAATTCCATAGCATGTATGTGGCCACATTCAGCTGCACACGCCAAGGCCGTTCTCCCATTGATATTCTTTACTTGTGCGTCTGCGCCTTCGTGAAGTAGCATACGTACTACTTTATAATGACCAAAGCGGGCGGCACAGTGAAGAGGAGTATCACCTATCTCGTCTTTCATTTCTAAGAGAGACGTAGATAGTAGTAGTTTTTTTGTTATACCTAGAAGGTTTGAAGATGCTGAAATATGCAGCAATGTTGACTTAAGCATAGGGCATGTACTCCGCATGCTCCACTGGGACATTTCAATCCAGCGATCGAGGTAGCCAGCTCGTGGCCACTCAAACCGTTCTATAAGGCCAGTCTGATCAATGCCGCTGCATTCTGCTTTTTGCGCATGAACGAACCAGTATGCAATTGCATAGTCTAGGAGTGGCAGAGATTGTCCATAACTCAAGCCTACATTTTGGACTTCTCCTAGTTTTAGGTAGTTGACACAAGACCTTGCCAGTCGATGATGGCCTTGCCCAACGACATCAATCCTACTATTGAGACCAAGCCACTCAAAGCCACCTGTAAAAAGAGTATCGCTCACAGATTGATGCATAAATTGGACAGTTTTCAGTTGTTGATGATGTCGGACTTCAACTAGGCCTCCAGATAGGCTAGTAATTCTCAGCTCCATTGTTGCGTCATCTTCCACAAAATCCAGAGAATCTCGAGCAGAATTCTGAGACTTGTGGATTGCTAGATCGTCTAAAGCCAGCGCATAGCGGATTTCTTTAACCGAGAGAGGTCTAGTAGCTAGACAGATCCACTGCATTAAATGCAGCGTATCTTTTCGACCTTCATCAGCTATAAGATCCTTCAGGATATGCTCATATATAGAACGTAAGTTGTAAGGTGCGCTCTGCAATGTTGATAGAACTTGATCAATGCTCTTCCCATCGTTATAGTCCTTCGCCACAATAGGAATAATAAGATGAATCCATAAGAATACACCGGAAGCTCGGCTTGAAATTTCGCATTGTAGAAGCTTAAGGTCATCTTCTCGCGAGGGGCGCTTATGCGCATGTATGTGCTTTGCGAGTTCGTTATTAACATAAGCTAATATGTCGTTCTTATTCTCGTCTTCCATATAGAGTTCAAGTCCAACATTAAGGCTAACAATAGGGTAGTTACGACAAGAGAAACAGATTCTTGTTTGACTCGCCGATTTCTGAAGCACCTCGTAGACCTCGTAAATATAAGCGGCAATAGATCTTGCCTCGTCCTTAGCCTCATCAAGAGCATCTATAATAATGCTAATATCTTGAGATTTGGCTGCTTCTATCAAAGCAGTTTTCAAAACTTGGCGAAGCTCTGCTTCATTCCAATCCCAGTTCTTACCATATTGGCCAAACAATTTTTTCTCGTTATATAACTTGCGAAATACGAAACGTGCCGAATTAGACTGGCTCACAAGATGGTGCGATATTGTTCGTAGCATGCCTATTGTCGATTTTTGCAATTGAACGCCTCGCTGGTGAAAAAAGAATCCAAGCTGAATACCAGAGTGAGATGTGTTTTCGTTGAATATTCGTTCCATTAATGTTGATTTTCCTGATCCCGGTTTCCCTTTGATCCATAGCAGGCTATGTTTGCAGTTAATCCAGCTTTTGTATGCCTCATGTTCTAATATCCACTCACAAGTGTTTAGATGTGCTTCTTCTATTTCGATCTGCCTATACCTCATTTCTAGGAAGGCTAAAGACTGTAAACAGTCTAAAAGAATGTTAGGAGCAAAAGGGATGGCTTAAGGAGCTCACAAACCAGAATCGTCTGCAGTCACTACAACACACTTAGCAAATGCTTAGTAGGACTGGTTTCAAGCTGAACATACGCTCATCTGCCTCTATCGCACTGCCACTATTCACAACAGAAGCATCTCTAACAAATTCTTTCAATGTGCAACACAATCGATCATAGACTTCGTCGTTAGGTTTGAATTTCACCAGGCGCGAGTGATCTCGATAAATAGGGTGTATGTGATGAGCCTCATTCTCCCAATGGCGGCTATGAGTTGCTGATGCCTTGCTTACAAGGATTGTACGCGGTCCATCCATTATCCATTTACTATTTACCTAAGACACAAACCAGTTAGTAGATATGGTCTTGGTAAATTTCAAAGGCAGTTTTACCATGATTGCCGTTGGTGAGGTGAGAGTCTCATAAAAACACGCAATTCTAGATTTTGGGGAGTCGAAGGCTTTCGGAAATTCTCTACACTGTTTCTGAAGCAGCTCAGACTCGGTGCTGAGAGTATGTAGAAAACCCTGATTAACTTGGTATTCTGTCATTGGGATGAGTGATCTAATATCCATGCCCTGGTTTGGTACTCCGAAAAACAAAGCTCCATAAATCGAGTTCAATGTTTCTAAGCCGTTCATCTTCTCGTTGTGTAATTGGATAATAGCCTGCTTTAAGTAAGAAACTTGATTAAGGAGTGCAAGAGATGGTAGAATACCTCCTTTACTATTAATCCTCCAAGGCTATGAGCAATAAAGAACATTGGCTTTCGCTTTTACAGCTAATCGTCAGATTCAAGCGAAAATCGGCGGTAGGATGTAGCGGACACAGACCTTTATAGTACTATTTAAAAGTTCAAGGGGGTCCCTTAACGTTTTAGCGAGGTCCTCAAGACCCTGGAAGCTTTCACTCCTATGTAGTTGTGATTCGTAACCGTAAATTATAATCCGGGTTGTCGTAAGGTCATATGGGAGGGCATCACAAAGCCACATATGTGCACTGTCCCTGTCTTTGAAGGAGCCGAAAGCGTGACAGCCTAGGCCACTTATTGCTAGGCAGCTTAGTATATTAGTAAACCTGACATACAAGTTAGGAATGGACGTACTCCACATGGTGATCTGACGGTGGTGGGCAGGAAAGTACTGTAAGACCAACGAAGTGGTCGTCAATTGTAAGCTTTATTTTCCGATGTAGGCGTCCATGGCTTTCGTTGCTAGCACCAGGAGCGTCTATGTCAAAGGACCATTCATGTCGATCGCCTGAGAGTTCCACTGGAAGCTTTTGGAAACTCAGTGTAGCCACTGTCGTACGGCCGTCAAGATTCTGGGCTAAGGATCTGATTTGGGGCAGGTCACTTTCTAGACCGAGAACCCTTGAGATAAAGTCGGTGACCTGATCGTCGCTGATTTCCACTGGCAGACCACGCACTCGGTACACATGATCTGGCAGAGCAGCAGTATTCGGGATAGTTGTCAACGCTCCATCTGTCCGTTGACGTTCGGATGCCATTTTTTAGCATAGAAGCATTTGAGATATGCCAATGTCGGCGATGAAGTTGTCGTACTGTTGGGTCCCAAGCGGAGTATTGTGGCGCAGTATCAGGCAATGTTGCGTTCATGCCTTACCAACGTCAGCGCAACGATGTTGCGTGATTACCCCTGCACGGGGATACACACAGCCAGTTTGGGTGACCCCAACCGAACAGAATTGTCCCTTCGGTCTACTGAGTAGAACTAGGGGCAACAACATTGTGTCACTGTAATCGTAGAGTATATAAGAATTGAATTAGTTGACTATCTATCTACAAGGCCTACGCTACACATTCATAGACCTCCATGTGGGCAGCGGTTCTAACTCTGAGACAGTCAGATTACCTTCCACTCTGTCACGGAATTGACCTGTCACTCGGAGCTGAATACTCAGCTCGCCTGGCCTGATCTACGGAGCCCCATTAGGAATACGGATTCCTACGGCTCTGTTCCATGACGCTCCGGTGATAGGAAGACTCTGGTGACGAAAAACCACGGCGATGACTGCTGTTGCTACCGCTCTTCTCCCTTGTTTCCTTCGTTCTCTCCTCTCTCGAGGTCTTCTCCCCATTTTGTCTTGGGGATAGTGACCTCAGCCGTTGCCGCACGCGAGTAAATGTGCGGAAAAATCTGTTATTATTTCTTTGAAGCCTCAGGACTCTGGAGGACTCTTTTTTTCGACATAGGAAGCCACAACGTTGTTTACTATATATTGTATAATGTTAGCTAGCCTATATAAAAGTAGAAAATAGAAGTTAGAGGCTACAAGCTAGAATGGGAAATGTCCCATGCCGCATTAGCCAACTATATCATGACTCTATTCTGACAAATATTTCGAGACGAGTTTCCGCTGAAACGTTATGATATCGAAGGATATGTCATATTCTGATGCAAGACATACGATGACGCAGCATTTGGAGAGATTTTATTCACATCAATATCCTAAGCGTACACGATCAAGGGTGATTCCATGCATGCGCTTGCCATCTCTTCGATGATAAGTACGTCATCAACGGATACGCCGTTGTTAGGACTGTAAGTCCCCTTGTGGCCGAGTGCCTGATCTCGAGGCTGGCCTCATCATATGTTAAATGGGGATGGGGATTCAATCCCAAGCAGGCGGGGTCGTCGGTTGTGAGTGTAAATGGCCGTATTCATTAGTGGCATGAGAGATCGTCTTGACAGCGAGCCAAATAGACCACTCGAGGGAGGCATATCAGAGGTAGGATTCTTAATATATTTGAGATCCCGCATGGCAAATCACGAGATGCATTAGCAAAGCACTTGTGTTATAACCCTTTAAGACCCTGCAGGCATCCACCCCAAAAATGGTGAGAAGAGGTCAATGGTGAGAGGAGGTGCGGTGAGAAAAGGCGTAGTGGGAATGAAGAAGCCGCTCTCAATGGCTTCCTGCTGGCTCCCATTTTCACAATATTTAAGAGTCGGCGGGTTCTTCGTTTTGTACATCGCATCAATGATCTTGCTAAACACCTTGGGTTCTCCAAACTCCTCTACATACACTTCCACCGCCTTGAGGATTACAAGAATGTCCCTTTTCAAGGGCTGCTCCCCCGACTAGTTGACGACGTAATTAATGTATATACCAGGCACAGTGTCAGGAACGTTCTTTTTATCTCTTACAGCTTGCTGAAGATCAGTCCAGGCTCGCCGAGGTAGATTCCAGTCAATAATGGCTGTCAGGATATCTTTATGCATAACAGTAAGGACCGTAAGTATCTGCTCAACGTTATAGGCTTCTACTCCCCCCCTTACAGATGTCAGGATAGCCCCCTCAACCACTTCCCAGATATCATACCCCTCCCTATAACCTTTTCCGGTGATACCATTCTTTTCCCGTAGTGCGTCTGCGATGAAATTGCATTATCCAAAAACATTTGCGAATAGGCTCCAAAGTACTGGCTTAGGAAAGGGTTTAGGCCACCGAACGATTTTATGTTCGACGGGGAGGTGGGGGGGATAGTGTCCTACCCCTCCTCCCCATCAAGTGGTCATTTTCAGATCGAAGGGTGTCTGTCTGCTCCCTCCCCCCTCGTAGCAACGTATGGCAAATAGTGATAGATGTAACTGTACAGCTATAAAGCATGACATCTGCGGAGGCGGAGGCGGCTGTATACTCAGCAGTGCAATTTTCATTCTCTCTCCAGGCCTTGCTACGTCGCCAGGAAGCTATATTTTATATTTTATACCAAATATCAAATTCCTTCCAGGGGCATCCATTAAGTGAATGCGTCGCTTCTTATAAATTAGAATTTACTGTTCGATGAGCGATAATATCAAACTGGGGCATACATACAGCAAAGGATAAAAATATAGACAGCGCTATCTCCCGAGAAGAGCTAGTCGGAAACTATTGAGAGACAATTGGGGTGCAAAAAGCACAGTTAAAGCAGGCTACTGTGGACAAGGGGGAGGGGGCGGATGGACATTCTTGAAGGATATCGTAGTAAAACAGCGAAGAAGGTACTACCATTGTATCACAGATTTACTAAGTCGGGAACCCTTTAGATGAAGGCTAGCCTAGGTAAGGGGGAATTTATCTAGATCTCTTCTCACTGCATCTCTTCTGACCGTAAGCCTTCTCACCGTAAGCCTTCTCACCGTGAACCTTCTCACCGCACCTCTTCTCACACCTCAATTATCCCCACCGCACCCATTCTCACCGTAACCCTTCTCACCGCACCTCTTTTCACACCTCAATTATCCCCACCGCACTTCTTGTCACCACCCCTATTCTGATTTAATCCAACTCAACACCGCTCTCGAGAACGCCTCGCCGATTCTTCCAATATCATTATTCGTAGAAAGACTTGATATTAACTCTTTTGCTGTCGCCTAAGCAGCCTTCAAATTCAAATCCTTTAGCTTGTTCTAGATTACTATATAGCTCCTTCTATATTATGTCGATTTAGGGGGGAGGATTACACAGCACAGCATTAAGTCCATCACCAACCCATCCCACGTGAAAAACCAAGTACAGTCAACACAGAAAACCAAGCACAGTCACCACAGAATGTTTTTATCCCCTACTCAAATCACTCACTCAAATCACTCATCCCATCCCATCCCATCCCATCCCATCCCATTCCACCACATCACATCACATCACATATAAAAAAAAGAACAAGAATAAGAATAAGAACAAGAACAAGAAACCCCATATCTACATAAAAACGCCACGGCCCGATACCCTAAGATCACTCCTCCACCCCT
>JPJV01001667.1:0-11398 GCA_000750745.1 Pseudogymnoascus sp. VKM F-4281 (FW-2241)
CCGCCCTCAGTCCTAGAAATCGACTCCCTCTCCTCCCTCCAGCGCGAACAAGTCCGTCTCTCGGAACAAATCCTCGCCGCCGGCAAAACGGGCGACACACCGCTCATCGAGCGCCTCAAGGTCCTCCGCGGCCTGCAATCGCACAACGAAGGCGCCACCGCCGAGCCCAGCCGGCGCGGGGGTCCCTCCCGCGAAAAATCCTCCATGGACCTCGACATCGCTTCTGAATCCCCCGCACCCTCCCCCATGGTCGATAAGCCCAACCGCAAGGAGCGCGGCTTAGGCGCCAGCAGCCGCTCCAGCATGCCGCCCAAGGAGGGGAGCGCGACGGCCAAGGAACCCGCGCAGCCGACGCCGAGCTACGAGGTCGATGCGAAGGGGAAAATCACGTTTAACCTCAACGCCGAGGTGGCGTTCCGGCCCAAGCACGCAGATCCAAACGTGGAGACGGAGTGGATCCAGGGCGTCGTCGTGCAGGTCATTGGACAGGGCAAGAGCCGACGGTACGAGGTGCAAGACCCGGAGCCGGACGAGGTGACGAATCGCCCGGGCGCAATCCACAGGAGCTCCGCGGCGCGCATGGTTCCTATCCCCGAGCTGGGGCAGTCGCTGCCGGATTATCCGCAGGGTAAGGCTGTGCTGGCGAGGTATCCGGATACGACTACGTTTTATAGGGCGGAGGTGGTGGCGATGAATGGGAAGCTTGTTAAGCTCAGGTTTGAGGGGGAGGAGGACGAGCAGGTTACTATGGAGGTGGATCGTCGGTTTGTGCTTGATCATCGGGGGGATCATAAGGGGTGATTGGGATGGTTGAGTTGAGTTGACTTTGTTTTAACGAGGTGTCTGGTCTGGTCTGGTCTAATCTGGCCTTTTTCATTGGGAATACCCCCGGGCCGGTTTAGGCGTTGTGCGATGGGATTAAGGTTGGGGCTCGGAGTCAATTGTTTTCGTGTTGGGTGGCTGGGGGGGAGTTGGTTTCTTCTGGATATCAGCTATCATACACGCATGGATAGATGGGATGTGAAGACGGGAAAATATGGATGATGGATGGATGGTGTTATAGGGGAATTATCACCATAGGTTTTAATATATACGTTTCAACATGATTGATGGCGGGGTTTATCTCATCTCATCTCATCTCGCACGCACATCCATTTTACCATCGTTGTAGAACCACAATACTGTATCCAACACCCCCCCAGTAAAGCCCTCACATATCACATTCACACATTCACAAACAAACAACCAAGCAATCCACACAAAGAACCTTCTCTGAAAAACCTTCAACGTATATACCCGCCTATCAACTCTCATCTCATACGGAGGTATTAAAAAAAAAAGAACACAAGAACGAAGCCATCCATCTATCAATCCCCTCTCTCCTTTCCTTTCCTTTCCTTTCCTTTCCTCCCTTCCTTCCTGGCTCGCAAAAACCAAACTGAACTGAACTGAACTGAACTATACTATAATACACAAAACCACCCCCAAACCCAAACCCAAACCCGAAAGAAAAAAAAATCTATGCAAGGAACGCCACGCCACCGCCCCGATCGCTCCAGAGGGTTGTTTGTTAATGTATGTGCAGTTTTTTCGAATCCCGACGACACGAAGAAACAGAAAAACCCCACTCCCCCTCCCAATTGTAAAAGACAAAAGATAAAAAAAAACGAGCCCTTTCTTTCCACTGTCAAATGTACCCTCATCTTCTCCTTGTTCAGCTTTATATCGTCCCCCAGCCGTTGCATTTGTCCATGTACCTGTATCGTCTGTCCATCCATCCATCACAAATCAATCCTTCCCACCTCGGGATATCCCTCCAACTCAAAACATTAAAACACCATCCACCAACCTCCCCAAACCCCCCCACCACACACCCCGCCAAAGGCACTTCATCACCATAGACTCCCCAAAACCCCATTCAAATCAAAAGAACAGGCGGGCAGATACGGTCTAGGTGGAGTTAATCTGACGAGGGCGCGGTGGGTGGCGTCAAAGGTAAACTTCCTTCTCCACAAAAAAAACCCCCCATACCATATTTCCGTCTCTCATCCATCTTACAAATTCCATTCCTTCTTCCTCGTCGTCAAGATACAAGGTAACGGCAACGGCAAGGGACACGTAACAACCCAACCCAAGCGGACCCGAGACCACGCACCAATCCAAGTCCAGCAAGCAAAAGACCCGACCGAGTCGACAAAGATTTCTTCTGTTATCAAGCAAGCTCAGGATCACGCCTTCCCCTTC
Source organism: Pseudogymnoascus sp. VKM F-4281 (FW-2241) (assembly GCA_000750745.1). Taxonomy (NCBI): domain Eukaryota; kingdom Fungi; phylum Ascomycota; class Leotiomycetes; order Thelebolales; family Thelebolaceae; genus Pseudogymnoascus; species Pseudogymnoascus sp. VKM F-4281 (FW-2241). The sequence continues at coordinate 2,245 of JPJV01001667.1, forward strand.
CCCTCCATCTCCCCCACAACCCCCTCAATAACCTCAAAAAGCTTCTTCGCCTCCCCAGCCGACTCAGTCGCAAGACTCACAGTCGTCATCGGCGACCCTCCCTCCACGGGCTTATCAGCCATCATAATAACCGCCACATTCTTCCCCACCAGCTTCGGCCTCGAGTTCAGCAACGCCTTGTTCATCCCCACAGACCCGTTGGGAAGGCGAATCAGGTACCGCACCGCCGACGTCTCCTCGTTGCGCAGCACCTTGAGCGTGCCCACCGTGCTGGGACCCCACTTCTTCTCGGGCGTCATCATGCGAGCCTTGACTTTCGTGAGGACGAGTGTCTTCTCCCCGGGCTCGTCACCGCTCGCAAGGTCGTTCTGGGGGAGCTCCGCGCCAGGCTCGTTGTCGTCGTGGCTTGCGGCCGCTTCATCTGCCGTGCTCTCATTCTCAGTCGTGACGCCAGGAGTGGTCGCGCGAGATGCGCCGAGAGAGGGGGTCGGGCCCAGCCCGCCGCCGTTGGAGAGGAAGCTGAACGGCGCCGACGTTGGGGCAGTCGGGGTGGCGGCCCCAGATTGCGCGGCCGAGCCGCCCGCAGCAGACCCGAAGCTGAAGCCCATTGTGGGCTTGTCCTTTGCCTCGGATGAGGCCGTGGCGCCAAATGCCGGCGCTGCTGGTGTGACGGCGTACTTCCCGAACAAGGGAGCCGGGGAGGGAGTTGCCGCGGGGGAGCCAGTCACGGCATGCTTCCCAAACATTGGGGCAGGCGACGCTGCACCCGCTGCCGGAGATCCGAACAGCGGTGCAGGCGACGCTGCCCCCGAAACAGAGCCGAACAGGTTCGACTTCGCTCCCGCGGACGCCCCGAACCTAATCGGGCTCTCGGGGTTCCAGGTCTTATCGGCTGGTTCCATCGCCGCAGGGGAACTGGCGACGGAGCCAAAGACGCTGGAGACACCCGAGGCCCCGGCCGGAGCGCCGCGGGATACACGGGAAAAGAGGCTCCCGGCGGCCTTGGGCGTGGGGGCCGGCGCCCCATCGCTGTCGTCGTCGGCATCGTTGCCCTTTCCGCTCGATGCGTCCGACAGGTGGGCGAACGGGTTGCCCAGCTTCGATCCGATCCGACCCGAGCCCGGGACGTACTCATTCAGAACTGAGTTCGGGCTCGAGGTTCCGGATCGGCTGCTGCTGGTCAGCCTGGAAAACGTTAGCGTGGCTCAATTTATAACAGTGATTTCTCTTGGGGGAGATGGGGAACAAGGTGGCCCTCAGGCTTGGTGGAAACTTCCAGCACTGCCAGCTTCTCCAGTACAAGCTTCTCTTTCCTGGACTCTTAATTTTCAGAAAGAGCCCATGAAGCCTGACCAGGTAAAATTGGGCACACGTTGCTTAACATGCGAGTCAGTGGCCTCAGGTTGCCCTTTGTCTGAGCCAGCTTTGAAAGGCCGACATCAGGAGTGGCACCACCTAGTTGCTATGGAAGAAACCCAATAAAACAGAAAAGAAAGGTTAAAATACATACCCGTCGTTACCACCTGCCGGACCCTTTGCCGCCGGAGACTGAGTTGGAGCAGGAGACGCTGGGGCCCCGAAAGTCGGAACTGCCAACGCTGGCTTCTGCTTGAGCGCCTCTCTCTTCTCGGCCAGCTCCTTGTGGTATCTCTTCTCCCACTCTTCCTCAGTCTCTTCGTCCTCATCCCAGTCCTCGTCCTTGGCCTTCTCCATTACATCATTGGCAGTCTTCTTGGCAGACTTTGCAAACTGAGACATGAAGTCGACGGGTGCGCCAGATGCGGGTTGGGTGGGCTTGAACACGAATCCTCCAGCTGCCTTGGGCTGGGGTGCTGGCGTGGGAGTTGTGCTCGCCGGCTGAGCCTTCAATGGCGACGCACCATTCGGGGTAGACGCATCCTTTGGTGGAAGCTTCAGTGACGCAAATGGGTTTGGACGTGGCTTGTCGTCACCGGTTTTTGTGAGCGAGAACATTGGCTTCTCGGGGGTAGCGGTTGGAGTGCTTCCAACAATGTTGCGGAACAGGCTTGATGTAGCAGATCCGATCTTACCATTCTTGCCGGGAGTAGACTCGTCTCCAGTGGGGTCATCCTTGGTAAGCTGGACATCAGCCTTGCGCTTGGCCTTGGGAGTAGGAGTTGGTGCAGCTTCGGCGGGTTTTGGTGCAGGCTCAATTGCCTTTGGTGGTGTAGCATCTGTGGGCTTTGGGGTAAAGACATTCTTCAGAGATGATGGTACTTTTGGTTTGTTGGCGGTCGAAAGAGGAGCCTAGATCAGAATTAGCAGGATGAACGGGGTACGAGTGTCGTAAATGGGGTCGGTAAGGTAAGATTAAGGAAATAAAATCAAGGTTGTGATTAAAACACGCCCAAGATCGACAGGTGACAACAGGTGAATTAAAATATCAAGATCAATCACATACCTTATCCGAGTTCGACTTCGCCGGCGACGCAAACAGAGGAGCCTTTTCCTTTTGCACCTTCTGCTCCGCCGGCTTCTGGCGCTTATTAGACCCCTCCCCATTCATCTCCCCATCATCAGGCAGACTATCCGCCTTGCGCTTCTCGACCCTCTTGGCCTGCACCACGCTCCACTGCTTGACGCCCTGCTCCCAGTCGGCGAGCTGCTCCTTGATCCTCATCTTTTTCGCAGGCTGAGTTGCGGTTTCCATGTCCATCTCGGCGCGTCTCTTGAGAGCTTTTATCTGGATGGCTGTGTACGCCTCTAGTTGCTGTCTTGGTGAGAGGGTAGGTGGGAAGTACTTTGCGACGATACGTGCGATTTCTCTGTTGTGATTGTTTGTAAAGAATTCGTTCTCATCGTACTCTGCAGCACGTTCGAGAACGACATTCTGGAATTCAGAAACATCCATGTTGGACGTATCGGGTAGTTTAACCAAATCAGTTGAAGTTGAAGTTGTTGTTGGGGTCGATTGGAAAGTTTGGTTTGTGCGTGAAGGTGATTTTGTTTGTGGTTGGAAAGTTGGTGGGTTAAGTCTCGTGGATGAATTTATATCACCCAATTTGGAAGTGAGAGTTGACGCGTTTCGCGAAGGTGATTTAGCGCCATTGTTGATTTCGGACAATGCAGTGTTACCATTCGCTAATGGTTTCTCATTAGCATTGTCAATGGTATCAATAGAACCATTTCTTTGTTCCGGTTGCGAAAATATTGTAATGGCGTCAGCAGGCTTACCGAAAGGACTTCCAGCAGCCTTAGGCGCCTCGGGAACTTTTGGCTTTCCAAATAAATCTGTAGCTGGAGGCGCAGCTTTGGGAGTCTGAGAACCGAACAAGCTGGGGCTGTCGGTCTTTGCGCCTCCAAACATTGGCTTCGCAGGTGTTGTTGAAGCACCGAAATTGCTGAATATGCTCTTTGCAGGGCTCGCAGCTGGCTGCTCAGCGGCCTTATCAACAGATTGGACTTTGAATAAATCATTCGCAATCGTAGGCTGCTTCGTAGCTGCACCAAATAAGCTTGGGGTAGGCTCAGCTGCAGACTCAGTGCCAGACATGTCCTTCTCAGGGCTAACAGATCTGGAAGTTTGGCTCCCGAAGAAATTGCTCGAAGGGGCAGGGGATGTGGCGGCATCTGGTATTTTGATGTTCGCAAACGGGTTTCCGCCAGTTGGCGCAAATGGGTTAACTGGCGCCGCATTTTCCTGTCCTGCTGGCTTTCCAAACATGTTGGAAGCTGGAGCAGCGGTTGTCGGAGTGGGCTGGCCAAAGAGATTAGATGGAGCAGCAGCGGCTGGCGTCGCCTGCCCGAATAGATTAGGTGCTTGCGTCGTTTGCGCAGGCGTTGCCGTTTGTGCTTGAGACTGCCCGAACGTGAATGCACCTCCCGCCGGTTTGTTGGCCGCTGGAGGCTGTGCAGCGCCAAAGTTGAAGGACGCTGGAGACTCCGCACGTGAGGGAGTCTGGGAACCGGGCAGGGATCCAGCTTGTGACCCGCCTTGTGGCTGGGTCTGTCCAAAGGTGAATGATGGTGTGGATGGCTTTTCAGCGGGAGTTCCATTGCCAAATGATGGGAATGGGCTTGCTGGTTGAGCAGCTGGCTGAGATGCCCCGAAGCTGAACCCTCCAGGAGCCTGTGTAGTCGCCGTCGTGCCTCCAAAACTCAGCCCGGGTGTGCTCGATGGTGCCTGCGATGTCTGGAAAGGGTTGTTTACAGGTGCCGCTTGCGCCGTAGATTGGCCAAAGGTAAAGCCGCCAGTCGCTGGCTTTGCCTGTGCAGCTTGGCCAAAGGAGAATGGATTCGACGCGGGTTGACTCTGATTAGATGAAGCTCCGAAGGAAAAGCCACTGCTTGGGGCCTGTGGTGGGGGAGCAGAGCTGAATGGGTTCGATGGCGCGGCCTGTCCAAACATTCCGCCAGCTGCCTGTGGCGCAGGACTCGCAGCTCCCGACCCAAACCCAGTCATCTGGAATGGTTTGTTGCGTCGAGCAGCCTCTTCGCTATCTGGGGTAGATGATGGCGGGAAGGAAACGGAGCCGCCAAAGTTTGCCTGCAGGGGAGCAGCAAAGTTGAACGAGTTATTCGCGCTCGGCGCGCCTCCTCCAAACATGCCGCCGCCGCCGCCGCCGCTCTGGGCGCCAAAGCTCGACGTCGGCATCGGCGCGAAGAGAGGCGCCTGGCTCCCATCGTCGCCGCCGGTGTTTGAGCTAGGCTTCGTCCTCCTCGTAGGCGCCTTGATCTTTCTTGCAGCCAGCTGGGCTGCATTCATCTTGCGTGGGGTATCAGACATGATGATATATGTGTGTTATGTTTTTATTGTGTGTCGCGAAGGCAAAGGGGACCGATCGAGATGGAAAAGGGATTCTATTGTGTCATTCGAGAACTGCGCGTGAGATCGAGCTCACTTCGATGGCAGAGTTGGTTGAGTTTCGAAAAGTCGTATTTAATGCCGACGTGCAGAGTGTAAACAAACCGCAGGGTCGAGATCGGGGTTGGCGCGCACAGATGATTGTTCGCGTGATGATGATCGAGATGAGGCGCTATTTAGTTTCTAGTCCAGTACTTTTATTGACGTCGGTTGTTGTTATTCTGGAAGCCGATGGATGGAAATTGCCTTTGGTCGCGTCGGAAAAATGTACTGTGATGTAAGAAACAAGAAGAAGAAGAAGAAGAAGAAAGGGAGGTCGGTCGGGAAGGACCTTAAGGGAGAAAAAAAGATGTCGTCGGACGCGGGTCTGCGAAGGCAGTTGAATTTGTGGGAAGGAGCAATGGGGATGGGAGTGTTCGGTGATCCCTGGATCTCTGGGAATTGTAAGGTTGTGGTGGACAGACACGGACAGAATTCTGACGGCAGCAGGGATGGTGGCTACTACGGCGAAGAAAGAGCAACTCAGGCACCAACCACAGACGGGCAAAACCTACCAACCAGCCAAATGCAGCCAAATAAAAGTAAACCCTCGCGCAGGGTTCGCCCCGTTGCTCTCTAACTGGTTTGTTTACTTTGGGATATATTTTATATATATAAAAAAGACGCAGTGAATTCCTTATGAATGCCCTAAATGAGGGCAAATAAGCAAAATAAACAGTAGTTTTCCGCGTACAGCCATTCGAGTATGTGTGGATTATTTCTATCATGTATTGACTATTTGAGGGGGGTTATACGAGTGAGTTCGCTGAAGAGGCCAAGTCTTCTTTCACAGCATTTTCCCAGCCGCCGCACTTCGGGGCTCTCCTAACGCAAGGCAAGGAAGTAACGATGCATGCAAGCAATTAAATTTTGCTCAAGTTGATTACATCACCCAACGCTCCAGAGTAGAGTGGCCAAAACACGTGCACGATCGACGCACGTTGAAATAATTTATGATTCCGCAGCTCTGCCTTGGGCGTGTATAGTATAGTATTGGTATATTGTCAGATGTTAGATCAAGTTTTGACAGCGAGTAAGTAAAATCGATATACATAAATAACATGGCAGTAAAAATGGGAACACTCACGTGACTTGCATGGATAAGAGAAAAGGGTACTCGTATCTATGTACCGAACAGCTCCAAGGTGTCTCACCGCCTTCTTATCGCGATGATGGCGTAGTTACCGCACGAGCGGTTGGCACGGACGACGACACTCGGGGATACTTTCATCTACGGCGACCCAGAAAGATACTATGGACACGCACGCGAGATGATCATGGACGGGTCACGAGGGGGAGGGTGAGAGTGGATCGCCGTCGTGCCGTGATGAGGCTGCCTCGGTAGGTAGCGGGCGGGTTGATGGAGGCGGCGAGTCATGAATGGGAGGAGATGCACTTTTGTATAGTATAGTATAGGAAAGTACAGTAAAGTAAGTACAATACAGTACAATGCTGTATCTGTATGGTGTGTTGTTCTCTGCTGTACTCTAGAGGTCGTCGATTAGCTAGTGGGAAGGAAGGAATAGATGAGGCGGAGAGGGATAGACAGGATAGGATAGGATAGGATAGGATAGGATAGGATATGGTATATCTGTCGTCGGTGTGCCAATACTCGTAGAGTATGTTGCAAGCGTGTCAAGATTGGAAGCAGCGGCAAGTTGGTTGGGTTCCTGCGAAAGCGTATCGTATCGGGCACGGCGGGGCTGCGACGGTACAGTACAGTCAGTACAGCAGGTTGGTGGTCGTGTGAAGGGAGGTTGGTCGGTGATTGCAGTTAGATGGGGGCATAAGCGTAGGCACTACGACGTATTGTGCGTCACGCACTATTCGAGTAGTACTCGGAGATAGATAGCTGTAAGTGTGAGGATATGAGGATATGAGGGTATGAGGGTATTGATATATCGAATGGTCTATCTACTTATGTCAGTGATAACCAGGTCCAGTATATAACCAGGAAATACTGTACGTATCAGCAAAAATACCCACTGATACCGATGCATCCAGACTCTCTCCTACGGCCATCCCTCCGCCCTCCGCCCTCTCCGCCTTCCACAGCCCCATCCACAGCCATCCCGCCCGCCTCTTTGTTCTTCCAGCGTTAACGTTAAGGGACTGACGAACAAACTAACAAAAAGACGAGCTAAACCGCATTCAATCATGCACTGGATGGATCTAGTGGAACCAGAATGTACGAAATACGAAAGGACTAGATTATGATATGTGTGAATGCAGTGTGAAAGTACCATTTGCACTATATGGAGGTTACGGGGTACAACCACCAACAACACGGCACGCCACAGCGCCACCGACCACGGCTGATTCACACTGCACATACTGCACCCTGTACACCACACACACGCACACGCACACACACACGGCACATCCCTCAAGGCACATTTTACTACTGTACTATGGTAACTAACAACTGCGCTTGAACTGCCATTGCAACCAACTCCACCAACTCCACAACCACACTCCAACCACTCCACCACAACTCTACTAGAACCTTCCTGGCCTGACCCCAAAACTACCGTACAGTACTATACCAGACCACCATACAAGGTACTACATACCACGAACGGTACTTCACCACCAATACTACAATATCACTACCACCAAGTACCCTCAGTGCAACCCAGAAACACCCAATTGGTACATACAGTACTATACTAAAACTGACCTAACTACTCCTGCCGCCGCCGCCGTCGCTCCCCCTTCCACCACCCAACACCCAACGCTTCCAGTCCTATATGAATCACCCTCCTTCCCTCCTCTTCCACCTTTCCTCCTTTCTCTTCTTTCATAAATCTCTCCCCCCATTCACCTTCATCCTCAACAACTAAAAACCCATAAACTGAATTTCTTGATCGGTCTCGACCCTTCGTCGTCCTTCACAAAATCCAAATCTCCATTATATCGAACAACATCGAGCATCGTTGCCACCTCGTAAACGGAAACGAACCCATAAACGAACAACCACACTCGTCACCCCAGTTTCGCCACCTCACATCACCTTACTTGGACCAACTTTCAGTCCTCGCAACTCGACTCCTCTTCTCGATCCCCCATAACAAGTCAAACAACAACAACAAGCTTACAAACGATCGGGCAAAGCACACACATCACCAACCTACCAAACCCCAACTACAAACCACCCAAAGCTTCCGCTCACGCACCTTTCCCAAGCATCCAACATGGTGTCCTCCTCGCGCTCCAGCTCCGCCTCCCCCGAGCCCTCCGAGACAATGCAGATCTTCATCAAGAACCTCAGTGGCGACAGTAAGCTTACCCATCCTCCTCCCCCCCCATCCCCTGTCCTCCTCGCGCTCCAGCTCCGCCTCCCCCGAGCCCTCCGAGACAATGCAGATCTTCATCAAGAACCTCAGTGGCGACAGTAAGCTTACCCATCCTCCTCCCCCCCCTTCCCCATTTATCCAACACCACCCGCTAACTGCCCCCCCTCGCAGTTATCCCCCTCACAGTCCCCGTCGACATCTCCCTCTCACACATCAAGACGCTCCTCTCCCTCCGCACCTCCCTCCCGACTACATCCCTCAACCTCGTTCACGCCGGGAAACACATACCCTCCTCCGCCGCGCCACTCACCGCCCACGGCATAAAGCCCGAATCAACACTGCACCTCGTCGTGCCGATGCGCGGCGGCATGCCGCCCAAGAAGATCCGCTGCACGCACAAGGAGTGTAAGGAGGTCGCACAGCGCATTGTGGGTGACTGTGGGTTCTGTAATGGACATTTCTGCGGGAAACACCGCTTGCTTGAGGATCATAAGTGTACGGGTCTGGAAGACGTAAGTTGTTCCCCTTGCGACCCTGGGTGTGGCGCCACAACTGCTGCTGCGGTGGCGACGGCGACGAGCCCGTCGAGCGACTCCTCGTTGAGGGAGTTGTGCGGCGGCCGCGCCGAGCCGCAGTGGTGGCTTGTAGGCCTTGATCTGGAAGAACTTGGGCTAACACCTTTTTCTTAAAGTGCAAGAAGGAATCTCACGACCGCAACGCAGCGCAGCTCAACTCGGAGCGCACGACGGTGATTAAGGGCATATAGACGCGCATAAGGTCCGTCCCATCGGCATCGGCTCAAGCTTAGAAAGCGAATTCCGCAAAGAAAGCGAGAAGACGATTTCACAACGCATCACATGGAAACCAGGCGCAAGTTTTTTTGTATATAATTTTTTGAGACACAGGCAGCGGGACATTTCAATTTGGGTCCCGTTCCTTTTTTTTTGGTGGCTGCTGGGGTGTTTTTGTTTGGAAAGCGGGTGTAGTGGGAGCG
>JPJV01001670.1:0-45223 GCA_000750745.1 Pseudogymnoascus sp. VKM F-4281 (FW-2241)
CCACCCACCCATCCGTAATATTTATACAAATCCCACCGAGCACCCCCCCAGCCTTCCCCGCCCAAAAAAACGCCTTCCAACTACTCTCCCATTTATACAGCTATCGCCCCACCCCCAATTAGAACCCCTCAAACGCACTATCCCACTTCTCCCGCGCCTCCTGCGTGTAGATGTCCACTTGCCCCTCATCCTCGCTGTACCGCTCGAAGCAGCTATCGTCACTCGCACCGCTCAGCTTCGGGATGATAGGTCCGTCGTGGCGGCGGGCGTACACGTCGTCCCAGTTCATAGAGGCAAAGAAGGGGTGGGACTTTACGTCCGCGGCGCCGCCGGAGAGGTTGCCAAGGCGGTGCGAGCGGTCCACTGTGCAGAGCGCAAGAATGAGGTCCCTTGCGTCGCTCGAGATGGGGGGGTTGTGGGGCGGGAAAGTGATGGGTTTATGGATTATCCTGGTGTGCATTAGCGTGGTTGTAGAGGGGAGGGGGGTGGAAATGCGCACTGCTTGTATATCTCCATTGGGTTCTGGTGCCAGAACGGCGGATACCCAGTGATAAACTCGTACATCAGGATGCCGAGGGCCCACCAATCCACGGCGGTCGAGTGGCCCTGGGATTGGATGACTTCGGGAGCGAGGTACTCGGGAGTTCCACAGAGCGTGTATGTTTCCCCTATTTCCACAGGTTAGCTAGTCTTCGCGACATCACTACGATTATACAGCCGTCCGAGAGTTGACTGCGCCAACCCACCACCATAGTAAGTATCCGCGTCCACCGTGCTTCGGGTCAACCGCCGCATAACCCGTTTCGAAGAGGAAAGAATGGGACGATAAGGAAAGGAGGGCGTACTATCGCGCACGCGCTTCGCGAAGCCGAAGTCGACGAGCTTGACGTGCCCAGCGGCATCGAGGAGGATGTTCTCGGGCTTGAGATCGCGGTAGGCGACGCCCTCGCGTTCGTGCAGGTACTCGAGGATCAGGACGATCTCGGCGAGATAGAACCGTGAGACGTGTTCAGGGAAGCGGCGCTGGCGTCGCAAGTAACTGAATATTTCGCCGCCGGGGCAGTAATCCAGCTGGAGAGGAAGAGGTCAGCGATATTGCGGGTATTGATCAGGTCATAGGAATAGCAGCTTACAAGCATATATAGACATTCCGAGTCCGTAAAGGTTGTAATTAGTGTAGTTATAAAGGGATAGCCGGCAACATCAGCCAGGATGGCCCGTTCGTGGTTGACATGATCGACTTGCTTGAGCTTGATTACTGTTGTACATTGTCAGTGTTGTGCGACGTATGAACCCCGCAAAGGGAGCGCTGCTCACCTTCGGTTTTCCGTAGGACCTTCAATGCGAACACCCGATCCTCGGCTCCCTGCATTGGGTGCGCGAGTTTGACCAGCCAAACCCGCGCGAATGTCCCAGTCCCCAGGATCCTCAACAGCTGGAAGTCCTGAAGACGCATCGTCTTGGAACTGCCACCGAGATGTTTCTCCACTAAACCCTTGGTCAGATCGCCTGACACGCTGCGAGTGGCCGCATTGGACAAGAACATGTTGGCGACAGCGTCCTTCTTGCGGCTTGCATCGACAGACTCGCTCGAGGATATGGAAGATTTCTCGAAGAGAGCGGCAATGCCGGGGAAGCGGGCGCCAGTTTGTGTGATCGCGGCCGCAGCCATAATCGTGGCAACAACTGTCGAGGTTGAGTGCTGAGGGTCGATTACCGGCGACAAGGAATATGCCCTGTAAAAGACTCGCAGTTTTGGTGGGGTTGGTGGTGTCTGTGGTGTCGGTATCGGTGGGGCTGATCGTAGAATTGGGATTTTTAGTGGTTCTGGGTTAGGGGTGGGAAGTGTCCTGAAAGGTGGGTTTCTCAACGCGCAGCGTGAGTGTGAGAGTAAGGTGAGCTTCGAAGAGTAGAGTTCGCTCTGTAAATCATCAAGGAGGAAGAGAATGGGAAGCCATCTGTAACTGTATCGGCGCGGTAATAATGGAGGGGAGTAGGTGTAACGGTGAGAGAGAAGAAAGGAGAGAGAGGGCGGAGGGAAGGTGGGGTAAAATATAGGAGGAGACGGAGGTGGAGGAGGAGGTCCGAGTAAGAGACCGAGTGGAGCGGCAGGTATGATGTTGGGGAACGGGGAACGGGGGAGTGGTTACATCGTTACAGTACAGTACAGTGCATACTTGGGACTTGTAGTTTAGTATTTGGTAATTTAGTAATTTAGTAATTTACTCGTAGTAATTTGGTAAGTGCCAGCCAGCAGGATGTAGGTAGTACGGGTGTATACGGCGTAGATTAGTAGGGTACGGAGTAGCAGTATAGTAGTATAGTAGTATAAGTAGCAGTAGTAGCAGTAGTAGTAGTAGTAGATTAATTTAGTTGTTATGGAAAAGGGAAATACTCGTGGAGGCCTGAAGGAGTTGGACGAGAACAGTGGAGAGCGGTCATACTCTACGCCTCATCGGGTATACTAAAGCAGTACCCGGACTGTCGGTCTGATCGCTGTGGATGGTTGTGGATGGTTGTTGACGGCCTTGATGGGGCCCTTGACGCCGCTGGATTTCATGGTCAGATGACGTCGATGACGATTAGACACAGATCAGAGACGGCGACACCGACGAAAGTGACACAACGATAAGAGGACGCACGACGACACGACTCTCTCCAAGGGACCAGCCGATTGGTGGTGTAGCCGCCAGGCATTATCTCTCCCGTTACTCCAGTGGAGCGCTCGGCGGAGTATGAGCTTGAGTATGTCTAGTAATACTAGACATGTGCCATGCATATGTGGATCCAAAATGTTGCCATCGTGCATAGTCTTCAATAATTCGTGGTTCATTAATCGTCAGCTGGTCCCTTGGTCCCCGATTCTAGAGACACGTTCCAGATCACGCTCTTGCCATTGGGAACAATATCTCTCAAATATATATATACATGTATCTTATCCAAATATACAAACGAGCGATCGGTTGATTCGAGATCAACCGATCTTATCCCACGTGCTGGCAAGCTATCTCAATTCTCATATTCCGTAGCCCGCGCAGTTGTGACATGTGCTATCTCCGACGACGATGTTGAGTCGTATTCGATCCTCTCGCTCCCCGACCGCCCTCTTGTCTTCCTACGGCTCGCAAGAGAAGGCATTGCGCCCTCAGTACTCCTTCGCGGGCCATCCAAGACAGAAGTATCTTCGTCGCTATCGGGGGTAACGGCTGCTACATCAGCATAGCTGCTCCCCAGAGACTTAGAGGTCGACTCTGTTAGATCACGGGGACGCCGCGCGCCCGGCCCAAGGGACGCATGGCGCGCGGCACGGTACTTGGCGAAGTGCTCTTCAGTATGCCCTGGGTCAGAGAAGCTTTCGAGGGCGTCTATGACGTGCGGGAAGACGAGGGTGTCGACGTCGCGGGCCCAAAGAAGGTCGAGATGCTCGAAGTGCGGGATTTCAGTGGCAACGGTGTGCGCGGGAAGCTGTTTGAGCATGACTTTGATGTCAACTAGGGAGTCGGAGCCGCCGTAGACGAGAACGACGGGGGTCTTGATGTTGCGGGTTGGGAAGCGGGCAACCTTGGTATATTTGCTGACGCTGCCGAGGCGGAGTGGAGGTTGGACATCGTCGTCGTAGAGCTGAAAGGAGGCAGTGCGGATGATTTGGAACCAATGGACTACGCTCTTGGTGCTGGTGTAAGAGTAGAGATGGGGGTAGGCAGCGAGCTTCTGGGCCATGGAGATGTTTTTGCCGTACCAGCCAAAAAGGAAGGCAAGGGAGGTGTCGATAGCACGCACAAATATTGGAGGGTACATGATCGACTGCCACATTGTCGTCGAGCTCAGGATGGAGCGACGACCAAAAAGGAGGAACAGAACTTCGGGGGAAGCTTTCATCAGCGAGTCGACGACGCCGTTTTTTAATCCCGCTGGGGACATCGCCGGTGCCAGCGCTATGAACACGTTGACTCTGTCATTTAATTTTGGGTGTATTGATAGTGTTGCAAAAGCCTGTGCTGTGCCTTGTGAGAATCCAATGTATGACAGCGACGGTTGGTGGGTAGTAGAGAGGATATAGTCGATACTATCCGGGATATCATGAAACGCAAATTCGTCCATTGAGAAATCCCAAAACGCCGCTGCTGTGGGAGGGTGATGAATAGACTTTTTAGAATATTTGTTGCCACGGTTGTTCCCAAACTATAGACGGTCAGCAAATCCGAGGAATATACCAACAAGTTGGACACGCATACCCAGACATCATACCCTTTTTCCACAAGGTGAAATGGTAGACACCGTTCTTCGTCGGTCAGACACACCCATACCTCGCTATTCATAAGCAGGCCATGATGTAAATATACCACGGGCTTTTTTATGCCGCCTTTTGAAGAATTGACCTTTTCACCCTCCTCTCCCCGTCTCCAGCCAAGTCTGTGGAGCCCAAGCAGGTATCCATCTGAAGTCTGTACTACATGCTCTTCCGCCAGGTAGCCTGACAACGCGCATAAGTCGACGAAATCGGAAGCATCGCGGATGGCGCTCGACCGGGCTGTAGAAACAACGTCAGTCCTATATTTACCAAGGGAATATGGGGTACATACAGCTTTGCCTGGACACCGACTTCTTTGCAGCAGTGGATGTAGAATAGTGGAACAGTCGTTTCGACGCTCGATAACACAGGGCTATTATACTCGTGGCTAGAATGTATTAGCCATGGAAGACTTGTACATGAATGTCCAGCGGGGTATCCTACGTAGCGCAAGAGTGAGGACTCGAATGAGTGCTTCTAATCCAACCAGTACGAAGGAGACGACGAGTGCTACATACTCGCTCCTGTCCCTTATCAGCGCTTTATTCAACGATTTGCTTCATAGCTAGTAGACCTACAGGTTGAGCCTAGACAAAAATGGAATGCGCCACATGCTGGCGCCAGACTTGGACACGCCAGAAGCTCAGTCAAGGTCAATTCATTGTTGGCGTTGCGATTCAACTCTGGATTATCACGTGCCAATCCTACCTTGGTACCTTTTTAGTCAGCCCAATTCCAGGTCAAGGTCTCTTTCTATGATGACGACAAGAGATGCGTCGGGGCCGGTAATGGGGAGTGAAGTGAGATAAAGATTAGGAGAATATATAAAGGTCAAATAATGAACGATAGGCAGGTGAGAATGATGTTAAAGAGACCAAATACAAGTTATGGCACCTGTAACCGAGGGACTTCGAGTTCGAAGCTCCTTCGAAATGACTACGTTGAATATAGTTCACACTTTATGATGCCCATAATAACAATCTGCTCTCGTAGCTCAGTTGGTAGAGCGCGGCACTAGTATCGTCATCACGTGATGTCACGTGACATGCCGAGGTCTACGGTTCAAATCCGTACGGGAGCAAAACGTTGTCTTTTTTTGCCTTTTGTTTTGCTTTTTATTATTATTTTGTATATTTATTGCATACAGCCAGCCTTTTAATACGTTTAATTAAATGGCGTTGGTGCCAGAATATGCTTAATACTTATTTATCGCTTATGTTATGTGAATTCAGAGTGCTGGAATCAATCATAGAGTACCTTCCCTAATGTTTGCCCCGCGTCATCATGGTGGAGTAGTACCCGATAAGCGAGCAATTAAATCTGAGAGTTCATGGGCTTGGCGTTACTGACGCGTTCAGTTCAACTCCAAGGCTCAATCGACAGCCGCGCCGTTAACCTCCATCGCATTCAATTAGCAAAACACAATACATAACACACACCAACCTCCACACATCATCCTTGTGAACGGTGCTATTCACCCATTACTTTGCAAAGTCATTCGTCCGAAACCATCCAGTTTTCGACCTGCGATGCCTCCGCGTTCTTTATCTCGTGGGCGCGAACCCATGCGCTCACTTTCACCTCGTCTGGAGCATTCTCGCTCCCCACCACCCTTGCACCGGCGATCTATCTCACCGCGCCGTTCACGATCCCCCTCATACGATCGAAATGGAGGCCGCAGAGCCACCAGGAGCTTATCACGCAGCCCAAGTCCAGATGTGAAAAGCACAAAGGTATGAAATCCTCACTTGACTTTTATCCGAGTCCTACAATACGCTGTCGCGTGCCACGAACGAAATTGTAACTGACAGGTTCCAGATCGTGGTTGAGAGACTCACCAAAAACATAAATGAGAACCACCTCAGAGAGTTGTTCGGGAGCTTCGGTGAGATTATCGATATGGATATGCCCATGAACAGACAATGTAAGTTGTGTCAGCTATCATCGGGACCTTTCTAACCCGCCACAGTTGGTACGAATCGTGGCACAGCATACCTTCTATACGCGGTTGAAGCCGACGCCGACCAGGCCATTGCCCATATGCATGAGGCGCAGTTGGATGGCGCTGTGATAAGCGTGTCTATTGTCATTCCGAGACGCAAATTCTCACCAGCACCGCCACTGGCAAGACGGGGCGCAAATATTGAACCACGAGCACGAATGGACGCTCGAGGCCCACCACCACCGCGACGTCGATCCCCAAACAGAAATTACAACAGGGGTGTTCCGTCAGATACTTATCGGCCACGGTCACTATCCAGGTCCCGTTCGCCAAGGGTGCGCAGGAGCCACTCCAGAACCTACTCATCCAGGTCAAGGTCTCCAAGAAGGCGCGGCGGTAAGCGAGATAATGAAGACCGTAATGGGACTCGGAGGAGAAGTTCGAGTTACAGCAGCTACAGCAGCGATCGCAGCCGTAGCCGAAGCATGGCACGTCCGGACAGGGAGAGAAGATGAAGATCGTTGGGAAAGGGTATAGTGTTATTTCACATAGCGAAGGAGTCCTGGGTCGTAATTATGGCAGTTTGGGAGATTTATGATTTTGATGGCACACGACATGATTAATAATTCACGGTGCATCATTTGTGTGTGGTAGTTAGGTAGCTACATCACCAAAAGTTTAAGGAAGGTACAATGGTCAAGCAGCCATTCGTGCCTGCCAACTGATAAAACTTTCCGCAACTTTCAAATCCGCCTCGTCTTCTTTTTTCCAGTCATTCCCCTTCGTCTTCATCTTCATCCTCATCTCCATCCTCATTCATTACACAGCTCATATACCTAAGTAGCTCACGCAAAACTCTCCCAACTCCTATATTATCATCTGTATCCTGTTCATATCGCCATTGGCAGGTTTCAACTCTACAATCCATTTCCTCAACAAATAATACCGAGGACGCAGTAACCTGCTCCCTCGTAGACCTGAGGATAGGTCTAATGTGGACCGTTCAGATCATTATTCACCCAAATCCTCATTCGGTACGTAATGCACACTGATGCCGAACATCAGCGAGCTGTACTGCAAGTATAAATTGGAGATCATTAAACTAAATCTCTACACAGGAAAGCGAAGCAGCGCTACCGCGGTTTACCTCACCAGGAGAACAAGAAGCAGGAAACACTGTCGTACATATCATGACAAGCAACGCCACCCCAAAACCTGAAGCTCCAACTGCGTTCCATTCCAAATTGTCCAAAACTTCAACCGCAGCACCCGCATTAATAACAACATCTGCGCCACATATCCCAGGCACCGTCGACGGCCCTCAAGAAAGTCCGGTTACCCCAGCCATGACACACACGGAAGATGCTAAGGCTCTGGAATTGAGTCCGTCAAATAACGGACCATCCGAGGCACCTGCAGCTAAGATATCAAACGAGGTAGCTGAGTCTTCAAAAAGCGAAACATCCCCTGTCGTTGCAGATGTCGAAGGGAATTCTGGTCCAGTTGAGCCTTTTGAAGACAGCAGCGCCAGAACAACGCGCCGTTTAGCGATCAGTCCGCTGTCCGCCGGAAAACCATACCGGACCGGTATTCAAGTCCCTTCGCAGGTTCGAGTAACCGACGGCTTCCCTTATCCACCCGGGTTGACCGCATATGAGATACTGGAGGAAGACTGGAACAATTTTACAGCTCATCTGACCTCACTCATCAGCCCTCATGGTAAGCGGAAGAAGAACAGTCCCATTCGTCTGGTTCCTCCGTTTCGTGTGCGGGGCGAGAAAGTCGACTTCGATAATTTGCGTTCTAAAGTTTTCGAATATGTCCGGACATCCCAGAACAATTTGTTTCTCCCCAAGGGTCTCCTTATGAGGGTTGATGTACCAGGAGAAGGTGTCGGCATGGAGTTCATGGATCTATACCACGAAAGACATGTCGACAATCTATCCCACACAAGGGGAACCGAAGCCAGCGAGGCAAATGCTGCGCCCACAGCTGATGGTGGAGTAATCAATATTGCTGTGAAGGACGTTGTAGTACAAGCCAGCGTAGCTGAGACGTCATTGCAGCATAAAAAGACCCAAGACATGATGAACAAGGCCCAAGACAAGATGAAGAAGGTCCAATACAAAATTAACAAGGCTCAAGACAAGATTAACAAAACCCGTGACAAAACTAGCAGGGTCAAAGACAAGACGATTGAAAAGGCAAGAAAACAAGAAGAACGAGTTTTGGGCCATCTAAATATCGCAAAGAAGAAGATATCGAAACGTATCCGAATAGTTATCGAACCAGTCACAGTCCTGGAAAACGCAGAAAGGTCTGAGAAGAATGGGTGGACTTCTTGGGTTCGCCATTGTGACAACTACGGCTCGCAGTTAACCGATTAATGCGGGCCACGGCGTCGTCTAGAGGGAAACCAATCTCGAATGGGAGGGATTCAGAGTCACCAAGAAAGAGGGCTGACAATACCGAAAGCAGAAAGTATTGAGGTATTATTAATGATACTTGTATGGGACTTGGTTCGTTACTTGGTACTGTCTAAAGAGTATTGCTACAGGGCTGGAGTTGGTACGGGAGTTTTGAGATGGCCAGAATGGAAATATTGGGTTTCGGGATGAGTAGAAGGTTGTTCTCATAGCCTGGAAGCCAATGGTGGCCTACTTGTTTGTCTGATTCTTTAGTTTGGAATGTCTGAAGTTATCATTTGAACATTTTCCAACTCATGAGTGATAAAATTGGTTTCCAATTGTAGCTACATAAGATTTGGAGTGATTGGATCAGTAAACGGCATCTGTGAGGTAGACAAGGATGCTGGACATATTTATGTTTTTAGCGTGTCTTTGCTCGAGATGAGCGGGCTACAATAGTAACTATTTGTATAACTTCACTAATTCCTCAACCTTCCCATTCCCAGCCCGTCAAATAGTGGAAGCAGGAATGTCTCAATTCTCTCATTGTCGACGAGTTCCTTGTTGAACCTATCCAAAGCGGTCAATTGCTCTCCCCTGCCCCCCTTTTCAGGCGAAAGCTCTTCAGGAGTGGCATGTGGATTTGAGGAGCTCCTGTCAGCGACAACACCCTTGCGGAGAATATTGTCCGCTATAATTGTGCCTCCAGACCTGAGAATACGGACTGTGCTAGAGGATGTTGAAAGTGAAAGGACGAGAGAGAGATAGTTGGGATAGGATATCTTGTCTGCATCGATGAAGATCAGGTCGTACGGCTTGTCGATGGCTAGAGCCAGCTCGGGGATGCTAGAAGTTGTTAGACTTGTTTTATATTCACAGGCGAGGGAAATAAATCACGTCTTATTCGCATCTCCAACGATAACCTCAACGTTCTTTACGCCATTTTTCTCAAATGTCTCACGAGCAATCTGGGCATATTCCGGGTCAAACTCAAGAGTTGTGACGTGACCATCGGGCCCGACTGCCTCAGAAAAGCCAAGGGCTGAGAAACCGATGTAGCATCCTATCTCGAGGACTGGTGAAGGTTAGCATTGTCTGTGGTACTTAATGCCGTGCAACTGGAATATCGGAACATCAGCACCAAATATTGCGAGGAATTTAAACTATGGCCATTCATGGAGTAGGTGGGAGAGAGAAGGCCGGCCAGGGGTATAGGATCTGCAAGGTTGTATCGAACGACAGGGCATATTTGACGTGCATACTTCTCTTGGCCCCGAGTGCTTTCGCAAACCAGATGTGGAACTGGGTTTGCAAGGGCGAGATCATGAACCCAGCTTTTGGTTGGTCGGAACCCCAAGCATGATACTTCGTGATGTGCTCTGGAAGCTTGGTGGAGTGTTCAAAGGCATATTCAGTAACCTTCTCGGAGACTTGCTCATTTGGGTAGAGATGGGTGCCGTTGTCCTTCATTGTTGCGAGCGTATGACGGGCACAAGATACGCAATATAAATAGTAGGGGTATTGATTGTATAGATGTGCAGAGATGTAGAATACTTTCCCGGTTTCTCCGATACAAAAAAATACAGGATATCAACGCATTTATACATTACGGATGCCACTAAATGTACACCCCTCCCCTCATATTTCGGGCCAGCCCTTGCTGTAAGCACACAATGGTATATATATCATGTCAGTTGTTTGTATGCACTACATCGCGTACATAACCATCCCCTTGCTGTAAGTACACAATTGTATGCATAGTAGTAGGTTGTATGTACTAAGATTACATCACGAACAGAACCATCACCATGGCGTGACGTGGCCTGTCGAGCCGGACCGCAATATTCCCAAAAAGGGAAAGACCGCGTCTGTCGCCAATTCCCCGCGTAAAAGCGGCAACAGGTACAGGGGTGGAAGGGGCGATCTATCCATCGCCCTTGCACCTTATTGTCACCCTTGCGGGGTACTTTGCCCGCTATCCTTTATCCTCTATCAACATTTAGTACTGTATTGTACTATACGATATCATACCCTACTTGCCTTCCAGTGCCCTACTCAACGTACAGTATTATACTTTACCTTGCAGTATCGTACTTTGCGCTATCATACAGGTTGCACACGGTGGTCTCTCCAACACACCGCAACCTTCCAGCTCGCAGTGCCCACCCGCTCTGACTCGTCTCAGCCAATTTCTGCGGATACTCCTAGATCCGTCGCTCTTTACCTCGAGATAATTCAAATAGCAGCAACGAATCGTCAAGATGACTACTAGATACCGAGTTGAGTGTATGTTCTGGCTCCTCCCTTAAGGTGGAGATCACTGCAAGAGAGCACGTGTGTTGCTGGATGAGAGTGCTAAAATCATCCAATCTTATAGACGCCCTCAAGACCCATAGAAGGGACCAGTTTATAGGTGAGAAAAAGCAGTCAGCATTGGCTTTATTTCGTTCTCGGTAGTGCCGTATTTCTCAGTGTCCATTCGCATGCAAGCTACCTCATATTCCTTTACCACGAAGCCAGTCCCCCGCGAATGGCCTCCACTTACTTCTGACCAGAATGGATAAAAGGCCTCCTGGCCGTTCCATTCGTGCTGCACTCCCAGCCCACGGGTGTTTTTGAAGCACGAGGCAGTGTTGCCGACATGGCAGCTGAAGCCTGTCGGCGTTATGCTGAGATTATGAAAGATGTCGAGGAGATGATAGATGATCACAGTATGTTTATATACCCTTGTCATTTACCTACTTAATATCCCGCTTTTCATGGGCTTATGCATCCAACCACTGCCCAGTCAATCACCAAGACGAAGGCCTGCAACAGCAATCAAAACTCAAGCTCCTGGTTCCTAGCATTGGTAACTTTTTCACTCGACTGCCTCTGGCAGAGGCGTTCAAATACCAGGACAGCATCCGGTTCATATCATCAAGACGCTTTGTGCCACCTTCGTTCAACGATGTCCGCCTTATCCTAAATACCTCCCAGATCATGGGGGTTGCAGCAGCTGGCGCCTTAGATTTGGCTACATTCGATGGTGATGTGACTCTTTATGATGACGGGAAATGTCTGGAACAGGATAATCCTGTCATACCGCGAATCATAGGTTAGTCAGTTATATGGGTGCTTCAGATTCATATAGCCATACAGTTGTTAAGTTCAGCATTTTAGACCTTATGAGCAGAAACACCAAGATTGGAATTGTCACGGCAGCTGGCTACACGGAAGCCGAACGCTATTTTGAGCGCCTGCATGGTCTTCTTGAGGCCATCAGAGACTCTGAAGTTCTAACAATCGAACAAAAGCATAATCTAGTTGTCATGGGTAAGTGCTCACTCTTGTTATCTGTGACCTTCTAATGAGTCTAGGGGGCGAATCGAACTTTCTCTTCGAATATTCCATCTCCGCCCCTCATTTACTAAAGTGGGTTCCACGCCGTGCTTGGATCCTCGATGATATGCTCAGCTGGTCGGAGCCAGTCATTCAAGCGCTCCTCGACAAAGCCGAAGCCGCCCTCAATGAGTGCATCACCCATCTCGCTCTATCTGCCATTGTCATCCGCAAAGAACGTGCAGTCGGAATTGTACCCACTATTCAGGGTGCTAAATTTCCACGCGAGTCCCTGGAAGAGACAGTGCTTGTTGTGCAGAAGATTCTCGAGATGTCTCCTGTCTCAAAGACACTCCCTTTCTGTGCTTTTAACGGTGGCAACGATGTCTTTGTTGATATTGGGGACAAAAGCTGGGGCGTCCTAGTCTGCCAGAAATATTTTGGGGATAGGCTTGGTCGTAGTATCGAGGCGAAGAGAACGATGCATGTTGGCGACCAGTTCCTGTCAGCAAATGGCGCAAACGATTTCCGCGCCAGAAGGGTTGCTACTACATTATGGGTAGCAAACCCAGACGAATGTGTGACGTTATTAGACGAGGTGACAGAGTTTATGAGGGCGGCAGAACGGAAGAGGGTTTGACTTTTAACAGTACCCATAACTTGAGGATGGGAAAGACATGCATACGAGGTGTTTGAAGAGTTGTCTTCTTGCTAGGCCAATTGCGAATGCTAGACTCAATGCTCGCTTTACAGTTTTCTTATACTGTCCGAAGCCTGGCTATAGTTTCGGTTTAGGTATTATAATTGTCCTGACACTACCGCAATGCTGCATAATGATACCAAATAATGTACAGTGAAGGCCAAACGCCACAGGAAATCGCCCAAAAGATGGATCCAACGGCAGATTCAACCGACTCCATCACCCCCATACGCCTTGATAATATAACAAGCTGATTTCAATTTGCTGCAACCAGACAGTGCAATGATGCAGATTCGTGTCGACGTGCTTCCAGCTCCTGTCGTTTCCTCATATTAATGCGTCCGTCCTTCGCACCCTTACATATCATCAGATGCGAAATGATATTCCTCCCATAAAAATGCATAATCCTCCAGAATACCACCCACCAAGCCCGGCATGTACTTGGCACCCACCAAGCTTTGCACCCAGCCCTTCGTCACATTCTCATAGAACGCGCCTCTCAACGTCCACCAACCCATAGCCCGCCCTCTCCTATTCCACTCTTCCTTCTCCAGCGCCGTCTCCCGCGTTCCATTACGCCCTCTCTCGGCTCGCAGCTGCCTGGCAGAGAGTTCAATGGCGATTCCAAAGAGCCATGGCCGCCAATTCTTCTTATCCTTACTTCGCGACATGGCAACAGCGTATAGTACTGGCCGAAGGATATGGAGAATCTCAGCTAGATGTGCCGTTCCAGAGATACGCGACAGGAGAGTGGTGGCGGGCTTGATATCATCAGCGGTCAGGACCTTTCGCATAAGAAAGCTGCTGATATCACTTGGGCTTGGGAGGGCCGGGAGGGTTAAGCCAGTTCGCGGCATCGACCACTCCTTCGCCTTCTTCTCCTCTTTGACGAAAAACTCATCCTCCCCAAGCTCTAACTCGTTCTCATCAGTGGGTTCCTCCGGGACTGGCTCCCGATCGGGTAGCGGTGGGACAACCATGCGACCGCCAGTTATGCGCAGAAGGAACAGTCGACAGAGAGCTTTCAACGCCTCTATGAGTACCACAACTCGCCATCGGACTTTCTCCCCGCGTCGTTTCGCGGTCATCTCCCACAACAGCTCCGTATACTGCGCGCATTGAAGCACCAACGCAACTCTCGTATATACCTTCGACTTCCCTGTCCAGTATTTTGTGTACCGGGTATGGGGATTATCGATACGCGGCATGCCAGGTAATCTTGCAACGGCACGAGCTAATAACGAGTCGTGATAGAGTGAGAGCAGCTGGATAGAGGAGTGCAGAGATTCCGAGGCAATCTCAGCATCGCGGAACCGGCCGGGAATGATGTAGGTGAGGCTACGGAGAGCCGATTCGATTTGCGCAACAGAAGATGCATTTTTGAGAACGAATCCAGAGTAGAGAGAGAGCCATTCATGTGGCATAGGCACGCTGGCATGCAAATGGTTGGGAACGGATTTGAGCATAGAGAGGACAGAAGGTGATTTCGCGTCGACGCACTCGGGAAGCTGGGGCTGCATAACTGAAGGCTGAGGAAGCTGAGACTCCGTATGCGCTGGTTCCGAGGTATGTGTATCTGTAGGGTCGGATGTCGAACGTGGTGGAGTGGGAGGAAGCGACACGGAAATCAAGGGCGAGGCGGCAGGCGCAAGAGCGCTATCGTATAAATCCGTCGTGGCCATCAGGTTGAAGATGTGTACGGATCTAACCTTCGAGATGGCAGAAGTAACAGTGGCATGAGAAGACGGTTATATCGCGGAGATGAATTGTAATGAGAGCGAATGCGAGGACAAAGGGTCGTGCCGAGGCAGTGGTTAAATTCAACCTCAAATATTAGGCACACATTACGCACATGGGTATTCTGGTCTCCTCCTTGAAGATAGCCAAATTGCATAAAATAATGGTAGTTTTACAAACTTGCTAGCTAATTTATTAATCAAAGTAGCACCAGCACTCGGCCATGTTCGAGAGTTGCATCGTGTCAGGCCTACCAGGAATCACAGGACACAAGAAATGAACCCCCAATGCAGTGGTCATTATGTGTAGTCTCGGCCGCAGCGCAAAATGTCCTACAGAGTTTCGCGGCTTTATATATCCTTTTTCTCCTCCAAACCAGCCAATGTTCCTTGTTGTTTCCTTGGGTCTTTCAATCCCATAAAAACAAACCCAACCACTACCACCATTGCCATAGCACCACTCTGGTACGCAATATTTCTGCCTGCCCACCAGTAAAGGCTGCAGAATGCCAACGGTCCAATCGCACGCCCAATCTGACCCCAGCTCCTTAAATTTCCCAATTTCTCACCTCTCTCACCTTCACCAGCTTCAAAGCTGCTTAGAGCGTTAAGTCCCGTTACTACTGTCGCCGTCGTCACTGCCAATAGAGTAGATGCAGCATATAATCCAATAACAGTGGTGGTGGTCGAGAGTATAATGAAAGCAATAAGACATGACACTACCCCAAGACGCACGCAAACGAGTGGAGGGAGTCGCCGAGTGACGCCGCCCTGGAGGATAGAGGCGATGAGGCCGATGTAACCAAGTAACCGGCCGTTAGAACCGGCGCTGTAATGAAATAGATCATGCGTCATAAAGGGAAGAGAGAACTCCATGCCAGAGAATACAAGGATGAATGTAAGATGAGTGGTGTTGAGGAGGAGATGCGAGTTGGTGCGGATTGGCGCATTCGGAGTTCCCTTTGACTTTGACGAAGGGCCCGAGGCCGGAGCTTTATCCGTCGTAATGGCGGGGAGTGTCTCTGGGAGACAGAAAAAAAGATAGATGGTTTCGACCACGATGAGAAAAAGCGAGAAGCCCGCCGCTGTTGCGAATGGGTTTGCTGCCACAAGCGATATAGTACTGAGATAGGCGCCGAGCGCTGGACCAAAAGTAAAGGCTATACAGAAACATGCACCAACCAAGGCCATTGTCGCGCCTCTCTGCTTGTCGTCACTGATATCCGTGGCTATGGCAGTTGCGATCTGCACATTGCCTTCACTCAACCCTCCCACAACCCTACTCAGCAAGAAAGTCCTAAAGTCGGTGGCAAGAAGCCATAACAGCACGCTCGCAATATTCCCACACATGCTGATTAGCAGGGCTCTCCTCCTGCCATACTTATCAGATAAGGTCCCGATGATGGGAGCAGCGATTGCTTGGAGACCAGAAAATAGAGAGCCAAGCGCGCCGCCGAGTATCACGATATCATAGCGAGAATCGATGGGCCGAGAAAATGCGTTCTTGTACGAATTTAGGGAGCGCAAAACACTCGTTAAAACGGTTGGAGGTGCTTCGATGTCGGTTGGTTCCAAGGAGCGGTAGAACTCCAGTAATCGAGGGAAGAGAGGAAGGATGAAGGTGAAAGATATCTGGAGTAGGACTTAGCTTTTGTTCAAGCCTAATCATTGCGGTAGGGACATACAAGATCTAGTAGAAGTGAAATGAAAACGACCTTCAAAACGCGGCTGCGGAGCGCTGGATCGATAGTAGTTGCCATGGTCGCCGTTTGGACAAGCAAGGTCTTTGAATTTGTTCTGGTGAGGGGTGACGTCAACAGCACCGAAGAAATACCACCACAGATTGGACCCAAGGTCTTACAATATCAAAGAAATAATCTTAACATATTAATTAGTTTGCGATCCAATTCACAGAATATGAAAGCAGAATGAACCGAGTAGTAATAGTTGGTGAGCTTTCGGTATCTGTCTTGAAACGCGTTCGTGTCCACAATACTCCACTCGGATTATCATTCTTCCTTATTTGGGATACAATGCCGCAACACTAAAAATGTGGATCCACACCCGTGTGCGCGTATAGCTATTTAAATATCCAACAGCGTCAGTGCGTTCATACAACCACACTTTACTACAGCTCAGACTTACTCACGTACGACCAGGTGCATCACCACCACGCGACCTCACTATACTGAGGATCCCGGGAGATCACTTTTATCCATTACTGGAAACAAATGGTCTTTTGAACTTAATATATATTTTCCGGTACATATCACATGGGGTTTACTATGCCAAAGTTCCCTATGTGGGGATATAATTTATAGGCTGACCTCGACACTGAAATATCTGCCCCCAAAGAGGAAAAGGTGGCCGTAATCATATTAAACAGCGTCATTCTGCAGGAATGGATTTGAAAAGGGACCGGATAATGCCCGCAAAGAAACGCGCAGGGGCCTATCATGATATTGATGAACCCGAAAGCAAGAAGCCACGGCTCTTTTCCCGTGTGCCAGCAAACCACAAGGCTGATGGGGACATGATTTCCTGTCTTTCTGATGAAATTCTCATTAGAATATTACAATTTCTTCCTCTTACCACGGTACTTCTATGCCATGGCGTTTCAAAACGCTGGCTGGCATTAAGCACAGACGGGGAAGTTTGGCGAAGCCTGTATTGGAATCAGTTTATTCGGCCAGGTATTAGGAAGAGAGGCGGGAAAGATGTCAATAAGGAAGATTATTGGGTAAAACAACAAAAATCCAAACATCAAAGGAGCTTTGATCCCGCTTTGGGTCGCGGTGAGAAACCTACAGCGTCACGGATAGACTGGAAGGCCAAGTACCGGTTAAGGCATAACTGGAGCCGAGGCTCTGCAGATGTGAGGGAGATTGGGTTGGTGGAAGACGGACAGGAAATGGATAGCCCCCCCAGAGGACAGGAAAACAAGCATCTAGACAAAGGGAGCTTGATGGTTAGAATTATCGATGGGAAAGTACTAACCGTTGACCACGCAAGTGGCCTCCGTGTGTGGGATTTGCAAAAGAATGGTGCGAGCAGTAAATGCATTGCACGGGTGGCTCTCGATAATGATTGTCAATCGGCACCTACTGCTTTGGCACTGGACTACACTCCAGAAACTGGCTCCGTGAGAGCCGCTGTTGGCTTCAAGAAGGGCGGATTTGGAATTTGGATCTTTGATATTAGAACGGTCGAGATTGACGGTGTCTTCTTGAGGATATTATCGAGGTCTGGGTCGGGCAAGGAGGGTGCCTCGCTGGTTGCTGCCGCATATTCTCACCCACATCTACTGACAATTACAGAGGACCAGGCCCTGTCCTTATATATCCTCGAAGACAAAGCCGCGTCTGAATCATGCACATCAGCTTGCGACAACGATGTATCAAAGGCCACAAACAGAGCTTTCTCAACAAATGACAAATCTCCGATTGAGGACATGTCTACACAGCTTATTATCTCGCTCAAGTCACAAACTACTTGGCCTCCACTTTCGCTCTCAATAAGGACCACCCCACAGGCAATAATAGCATCGATAGCCTATGCACTGCCGACTTACTCCAGTGGCTGGTCTGTTGGTCTCCAAGAACTTCACATCTCTCACACCGGTACCATTTCGCACTCCCGTCTCGCGTCTGCGATAGAACCAGGCTTCCACCCTCTACTGTCACCACTATCATCTACAGCAGGAATTTCATCTTCGGCATCCAACTCTGCTCCTAATGCTACCAGCCCTGCAAAGCCGCCGACTAACCCACGGCCATCTAGCCTCAGCTATTCACACCCTTACCTTTTGGCGAGCCATTCGAACAATACGCTGACGCTCTATTTGGTCACATCAACGCTAGACGATCTCATAATAAGTCCGGCGAGGACACTCTGGGGACACACATCATCCGTGTCAGGCGCACATGTGGGAGTACGTGGAAAGGCAGTCAGCATAAGCTCCGGGGGAGAGGAGCTTCGTGTGTGGGAATTAGAACGGGGACTAAGGTCAAGGAGAGTGGTGAACGAAGAAAGTGTGCGGGTGCGGGGAGAAGCGCATACCACGGGGACTGGGTCCGACGGCGTTCAGGCAATGAGTAGGGGGGACTGGATTGGGTTTGACGACGAGGTTGTGGTTGTCTTGAAGGAGGCTGAAGATGGGGCGAAGGCACTGGTTGTGTATGACTTTACGTAGAACCAAGGCGACGATGTGTAACGGTAACAGTGATTGTATGCAACTACAGGCGGGCAGTCTGTTTCGGTGGCTGACTAAGGTCGTCACATCTACTCTTGTACATTTGCCTCACTTGTAACTTTGGTAACTTGTTTGATTTGCCGATTCGATTCTCCAGCCAGCCACAGCGAGAGCGAGGCGGCTCTCGGAGGTACTACGCCTGCAAGTGGCCTAGCGTTATGGGCTTGGAACCCGGCTAGATCGCCAAATTTTTATCCCGTTCATACACGCGCAGCGCGCTGTAACGCGGGGGGTTGGCCCATCATGGCGTGGTGGGGATAAACAGATAAGTTAACCAGTGTGAGCGGCGGCGTGCATACCTGACTACATATACCTACTCTACATCTACATCAATTACTCTACTGTTCACCACCGAGTCGATGCGGCTCTTACCTACCCTACACTACGCCCCAAGCCCAAATATTGCACAACGCGCATAAACTACACATCAATACACATCGCCAGCACATCAGATCGTATACCCAGATTACCCATTGAGGTATCTATGCGCCAGCCCGTTGCATCTGAGCACACTCCATCCAGCCTTGCCTGGTCTTACCTTGCCTAATTCTGCCTTGTTTTGACTCGTCCTGTGGCGTGACCAATGTGCAGGGCGCCCTGAAAAGCGAAGGAAAGATCGGAGGACTCAGAAGAGGGAAGGAGGAAGAAGGAACGTAGAGCCTCATATATCCCATGTCGCCACAGTCATTCCCTTCTGCGTACACACTTATAAACCCGATTACCTCCTGCTTTCTGCCTCCGTCTCGGCTTATCCTGGCCTTATCTTGAGTAAGGTAGCGGCTGCCGATTAAGACGAACTTCTGGCCGAACTTCTCGACACCTTGCTCCCAAATATGGCATCCGCCTCGAATTTATTACCCCTAGGGGCCTATGTCTCTCCCGATGAACTAGCCGACGAGTTGGTCTTGCAAAAAACCTTACTTTTTACCCTTGACAATACTACAGAGGGGTCTGAGCAGGCCGAAGCAGACATTAAGGCTGAGATCGCCCGTATTGAGACACAATTGAGGGAACTCCGAGGAGGGGCAACAGGACCATACGTTGGCGCCTCGGTGCTGGGGGGGTCAACACCACACCAACGGTATTCGAGCAACTTCGAGCCCGCCTCTTCCTTTTCCAGCTACAACGCTACATCCACAGACCCATTTTCTTGTGAGTTATTCTGTCTTTCCTCATTGTTACAAGTATCTGAGCCATCTATTTTTTGTTATTTTCTATCTCGGCTCCCCAACTCTCTTCCCTTTTCAATATTCAATAGATCGTTATCTTCACAGTCCCAGCTGACGATTTCCAACAGCGGACCCAATGGATCACTCTCACCCAGCCTCAAGTTCCACGTCTGGACCCAGAGAAATAGAGGATTCGACTGCAAACTTCAGCCTGCCATCTAGAAAAAGGTCATTTGAGGGGTTGCATGGATTGGATAGCTCGAGAAAAACTGGGAGCAAGTCAAGACGTACTTCTCCAAATCCGCCGTCTTGCGTTCCGGCCTCATATGCTACCAGCTACGCAGACCCTGTCACACGTGAGTTGGAGTTGCACAAGATCAGACAGAGGGAAATTGAAGAAGCAGCAGCAAAATTGAAAAAAGACAGAGATTATGCGCGCAACCTCCAAGACAGGGCTTCTGCTCCTACAACTCCGATGCCCGGAAACCGTGCTACTGAATCAAAAAAGCCATGTGCTTTTGATCGTATAATGGGGAATCAACACCAACCTCCCTCACCAAAATCCCAGAAATACGAGTCTCAAAATACAAACTCCCAGGACAACGAAGTCCGAGCTCTTGTCCAAGGCTCACAGTCCGCCCAGGGACACCATGGCCGTCAATCCATGGATGAGGCGTTTAATGTCCCGGGTTATCTCTCCACACCTGGCGCCAACTCCACTCCCAAAATGCCGGGCTCTTACCCTGATCAAGACAGTGATTCAGATATCGAAATTATTTCCTCGGCCGACTTCCGTGAGAATAGGCGAGAGCCCAATCTGTCAAGACGGCCACCCTCCTCCAATTTAGGTTATGGAAACCACCCATCACATACACCCCAGGGTCCATCTTCAGGATGGCCTTCGTCACTGCCCTATTTGGGTGGATATCCTAGTAACAATAGTTACTATCCCAGCACCCACGGTCAGTCAATCAGCAGTGCATATCAGGGCATGACATCCCCAGCGTTGAATGCATATCCGGGCATGACGTCCCCAGCGATGAATGCTCCTCTCTCACAGATTCTTAACCGTACCAGCGCACTTGATTATGTTGCTATGCGGGATAGATTGAATCAAGGTCTAGCTGGGGAGATCTACAACTATGTCACCGACCCGCGAAAAACAGAGAAAGAAATACAGGATCTCCTGGAGAACATTCGACCTGACACCGAGATACCCGTAGAAGATAGGGAGGGCACGCCAGAGGGTCTTAAATACCCATTATACGAACATCAGAAACTAGCGCTTACATGGCTGAAATCGATGGAAGAGGGTTCCAACAAAGGTGGTATCTTGGCCGATGATATGGGCCTCGGAAAGACAATCAGCACTTTGGCGTTGCTGTTATCTCGCCCCTCGCATAACAAGGCCCGAAAGGTTTGTTTCTTATTTTTTAAGTTATTATATGCGTACTGTTTTGGGTAACACATGTGCTAACGTTTATAGACTACTCTTATTGTTGGGCCTGTCGCTTTGATAAAGCAATGGGAGCGTGAAATCCTTTCTAAGATCGTATCCAGTCATAGGCTCAGCACGTTTGTTTACCATTCAGGGAAGAAGGCGACTTGGTCAACTCTCCGTACCCATGATGTGGTGCTGACAACTTACGGAACACTCGCTGCAGAGTACAAACGATACATGGATATCGAAAAGAGAAAAGAAACCCACCCTGGCATGGATGACGCACCTTACCAGTCAACTCTTCCTTTTTTAGGAAGGAACTCTAGGTGGTACCGTGTTATCCTAGATGAAGCTCAATGCATCAAGAACAGAAACACCAAATCAGCTCTCGCCGCTTCTTTGTTAAACGCCGAGACAAGATTCTGTCTGACAGGAACTCCGATGATGAACGGTGTCCATGAGCTATACAGCTTGATACATTTCTTAAAAATCAGGCCTTACAATGAATACAGTAGATTCTCAGCCGTAAGTTATTTCTGCTCTGTTTACAAAGGTTGGTCTAACACCTACCAGGAGTTCTCCTGCCTAACTAAGGGTACTGGCTCTGAATACAATATGAAAAGGGCCATGAAGAAGCTCCAGGCTGTCTTAAAGGCCATCCTTCTGCGCCGAACCAAGCAATCACAGATTGATGGGAAACCAATCTTGGTTCTGCCTGAAAAGACGGAAGTGGTTTCAAATGCCATTTTCAACGAGGACGAACAGGAGTACTATACTTCATTGGAGAGGAAGACTCAGCTTCAGTTCAACAAGTACCTCAAAGCTGGTACAATTGGAAAGAATTATTCTAATATCCTTGTTCTCCTTTTGAGGCTTCGCCAGGCTGCCTGCCATCCTCATCTTATCATGGATTATGAAGAAGCTCCCACGGAGGCAACTGCAGAGGAGATGCTCAAGCTGGCAAGTACCCTTCTTCCGGATGTTATTGGTCGTATCGTGGACGCAACGGTTCCGTTTGAGTGTCCAGTGTGCTATGATCCGGTTTCAAACCCGAGTATCGTGGTTCCTTGTGGTCATGATACTTGTGCCCAGTGTCTCGTAAAAATAGCAACCAGTTTCGATCAGGCCATCGCCAACGGCGAGGACTCGACATCAGCAAAATGTCCCACCTGTCGTGGCGCAGTCGATTTAAAAAAAATTATCGACTACGAAACGTTCAAGCGCGCTCACATGCCCAACTCTCTAACGGATAACGCTGAAGACACTGACGATGGAGATAGCGAGGGCTGTGACTCGGACTCGGACTCAGACAGCGGATTTGAAGAGGCCGATGAGAATGGCAACATTAGGGACTTCATTGTTCCTGATGATTATGAGACTTCTTCGGAGGAAGATGATGACCTCGATACGAGAGCAAAGGAAATCAAACCAAAAATAGAGGCTGGTTGCAAGAAGGAAGCCAATCCAAAAATAGAGGCTGGTTGCAAGAGTGAAGCCGAATTAAAAATAGAGGCTGGTTTCAAGAAGGAAGCCATAAAATCCGAGGAAGGGGACAAGGAGGCTCTTTCTAAAATGCTGGTTGATAGTGATGGTAGCGATGATGAGTTACCTGCCGATATTTTTGCAACATTTCGTGGCCTGCCAAAGCGAGAAGGTGAGAGGAGCCGGTTGGCCAACGAATCAAAGCCATCAAAAAGCAAGGCTATTTCCCAGGACACATCCAAAAAATCTCGTCGGTCGAAGAAACTGCCCAGGAAGAAGAAGACTGGGAAAAAGTCAGAGGTCAAGCACGTGTCATTGGCCGAGCTGAAGAAAAATGCGTCCAAAAGCGCAGATGGACGTCGTCAGTACATGCGTTACCTAAAGAAGAACTGGGTGTCCTCAGCCAAGATTGACAAATGCATGGACATCCTGCGAAGTTCGGCTCCTGATGTTAAGACGATAATTTTCAGTCAATTCACCACTCTACTTGATTTAATGGAAGTTCCTATCCATGAGGAAAGGATTGGGTTTGGGCGTTATGATGGAGGCATGAGTGCAGACGCACGTAATAACGCCATTGTCAGATTTACAGATGATCCGAGGTGCAAAATCCTTCTGGTCTCATTGAAGGCTGGCAATGCAGGACTGAATTTAGTTGCTGCTTCACAGGTCATTATTCTTGACCCATTCTGGTAGGTCTATGTGAGTCATATTTGTATGAACTTTAACTGACTATTAAATAGGAATCCATTTGTGGAAATGCAGGCCGTTGACCGTGCATACCGCATCGGGCAGCAGAAACCAGTCAGTGTTCATAGGATTCTGGTGGAGGGTACCGTGGAAGATCGCATCATTGAGCTTCAGAATCGCAAGCGCAAGTTTGTCGATGCTGCCCTAGATGAGAATGCCAGCCGCAGCGTTGGTAGGCTGGGAAGGGACGAGCTTGTCTTCCTTTTTGGGGACAACGATGGTCCAGGTCGCGCTACGATGGATCGATCTCGCGTAGGCCATGATACTGGAATGGTCAATCATGGTGGGCTTGGTTCGAATACTCAGTCTATCCGTTCTGACGTGCCCGTTTACCCTTCCATTGGCAACTCGGGTTCGTCGTCGGCATTCTCTTTGCCCCCCCGATAGGTGGCTTCTATTGCACGTCAGCTCACGCTATGCATATCTTTACTTGGGGATGGATTTTACATTGCCATAGCTTAGTGTTCTTGGGCAGGTTTTTTTGCATTTACGGAGATACCCACGATACAGCGTTTCTATGGGGGACAAGGGCATCTATCTGGAGTTCACTGTCGTGGGACCACTGCTCCCGATTATTGGCAGGTGCGGACATGGTCATACATCACTTGTGAGGTATCGTCATGTTCCATCGACGTTTTTCAGTAGGTATCACTCCTATGGTGTCCATAAAAGAAAGGCACAGCATTAGGCAGATATATAGAGTAGCCTATATAGCTTCTATAAACATGATCGCCTCAAACAATGACAAATTACTAGTATCGCATCATCATATTCTCGGGAATAGTAGCGCCTGAAGCTCGGAAGTAGTTTGGAGTTAAGCTAACTTATAGAACGTTATTTGGATTGCATGTTCTGCAGGTCTCTGGCGGAACGGCGACATAAGTTTGTATGAAGTCAAATTTTGAGGGGTTCAAGTGTTAAGGCGGGGTGAGCCGTTTATCCGTGCCTGAACTGACGGAAGATCGTCGGCCCTTTTCACGAGCTTGACCGTCCATGCCATGAACAACACAAACATGAGCCAATAACTCGATATTTTCAGGTTGGAATATTCAAGTGTATATTGTTTCTTTCCAATATTTGTTACGGCTGCTCTTGCTACAGTGTCTGTTTTGCGCTCCTTCGACTGTGTGGTGCAATATCCGTCGAGATCTGTGACTAACCGCAGGCAACCACCCACCCCAACAATACCAATACAGCGCAAGGCAATCCAAAACACCGCCATATTTGCAACTTCACACGGACATCAAGTGCTTCCTTCTCTGTCACCCACATTTACAGGACGATTATTGTCACCTATATCAATATCCCCAAGGGATTGGGCCTGGTAGTCAATCCACAAACCATCGTTCACAACCACCCTAGGCTGTAACATAGTATCAAGAGACGACGTCCAACATGGAGTCCATGCACCGACAGTTTGGGAAGATAGTATATAAAGGGCCAGGAGATGATGCTAAAGTCTCTGTTCTCTTGCAGGACTTTACCAATGTTGATGAAGTATTGACGAGCGTGAGTTTACTGGCCAACTCTATCCGATGGGGTCCCTAGTTCAAGTCTAACTCACACAGGTCATTAACTCCTCCAGGGCCTGGAGAGATGCGTGGTTGTCAATCCTGGCTGTACAGCTGAATGCAATAACCGTCTTCGAGGAGCTCTACGAACCGATAGTTGGAGCCACGTCCGAAGGGCACGGACACGATGCTATCATGACCCCCGAAGTCATGTTAAACAAAACGAAGACTCTGAAGGATGCATACGGTGAACTTAAAGCAGACCTGCTGGAGGAATTGAACTTGGTAGATCCGAGAATCATCCTACCTGCCACAGAGGTCCTGGAGTGCATCAAGCCAATAAAGAGAACTATAAAGAGTCGCGAGAGCAAACGAAAGGACTATGAGCACTACCAGGACCGTGTTGACAAAAAAAGGAGGGCAAAGCGCTCAGAAAAAGAGGAGGCGGGTATATTAAAGCTGGAAGCAGATTTGGCAAAAGCATCTGACGTTTGTACTTCCACAATTTCCTATCCCGTACTTGACTTAACTTTACTAGGATTTTCACTACGCAGACGATCGTCTACGTGAGAGCCTGCCCCCAATAATCGCAGCTGCATTTTCTATTCTCCCGCATATCTTGGCCGCTCAGATCCTGATACAAAACACACTTCTCGCTCAATACTACACTACGCTCCACAACTATTGCACAGAAGAGGGGTTTCCATCTCCAGCACCGCTTACGCAGGACATAGTGGGAGAATGGGATGGTGAGTTTAAAAAAATCCAGCACGAAGTGGAATCTATAAATACCATTGCTCGAGGAAAGACGGTACATTCCTCCATGGTGCTGGGCGATGACTCAGAAAGTCGTCGAGGCTCATCCGTGTCCGGCCTCAACTTAAGAAACAACCTCGCAGCCCGTAGATCGAATACACAAGGCAGTCTCCCCTCGATGAGCCGCCTTGGTGGTAAACTTTCTGCTGGAGCATCGCGCATTGCACCTTCAGGTCACAATTCTGGCAGCTCGCAGGCACAGCAGCAGCCTGAACAAGAATATGACCAACCTGAGGTGGACAGAAAGAATACAACGTCCCATGCTTCAACTCCGCTGTATGCTCCCGCCAGTTCTGTTCGGGGTTACCTCCAAGGGCCGGACTCCCAATCAGCTAGGGATATGTCTTCCGCAATAGCAGCAAAGAAAAAGGCTCCGCCGCCTCCGCCAAAGCCAAAGCGCATCCAATCCTCCAATGAGCAGTGGGTTACAGCACTATATGCTTTCACTGGCGAAGAGAGCGATGATCTGGCCTTTGAAGAGGGCGATCGGATCAAAGTCGTCAATAAAACTGACAGTACGGATGACTGGTGGGATGGTGAATTACGAGGCGTCAGAGGTAAGTTTCCTGCAAACTACGTCGAGTAATAAGGACTCTGGTTATCAAAGGATGGTATGGGTCTTAGCAGCATCACCTACCCCTGCGATATAGTTATAGATATCACAATGTCGATTTCTTCAAAACATGCTATTATGATGTACCAAAATCGGTGCTGCTATGGCTGGCTGCATGTAAATATTCGACCCAACTCCCAACGTGACTAACTTTCATTACACTCCAACTCCAACCCAGGAGTCAAGGAAACCCAGTTGCGACTATTAGGGTATAGGTGCGGCTTGCACGTCGAATATCTCATTTCTCCAGCCCCTTACTTCATTATCTTCGACTCTCTCGCCTGCTTCCTGTGCTTCTTCCTGCCATAGCTTCACAATACTTCCCGGTGCATAGACACCAGCGAAGACATTACCTCGCTCATTAGCGCCCCCGACAAGTCCAATGTTGGTGTACAAATCGGGATCTTCCTCTGGAATGAGTCGCGTAATTATCGCCCGAACAAAGGTATGGAGGTCTTTAGGGTCAGAAATCCTAGTTGCTCTGAGACGTTCACGTGCATACACGAGTTCTCTGTTTGCTGCGTGTATTCCGTCCTCAATTGCGCTACTTAACTTCCGCTCAAGCACCTTTCGAATGATACGGCGGACAATCGGCTTAAAAATCCACGCCAGGCATGCAAACTTGGATCTACGCAAGGAGTAATTGAGATGATGGATCTTAACTTTGACATTTCGTAGGGAAAGAATTTTCTCGATGTGGTCTTTCCCAATTTCGAAGTCCATTGCAATATCGATGCCGCGGTCGTCAAGCTCCATGGAGGCAATGCCCTCATCAGCAAGCCTGAGTAAACCTTTATGAGCACGCAGCCAGAATCCTACTTCATCTGCTCGTATTGACAATCCTTGTAAGTTTACTGTCACAAGGCTGGTCAGACTGGAGGTCGTTCGATATCGAGCTTTGCGGATAGTAAGGTCGTTATTCGTATTGATGTTTAGTTTGAATGGTAAAAATGAAGTATGGTTGATGGTCCGCCCAGGCTCCAGAATCAAATTTTCAAGGAGGAGGTCGATTTCAGGTGCTGAAACTTCAAGTCGTGGTATCGGGATATATTGAATAGCCTGGATGAGAAGGGGTATAAAGACGCTGTATGTGTCCACGAGAAGCTCATCATTAGTTCCACCCTGCAGGGGTGAAAGAATGCCCCATATACGAAGACTGTCCCTGAGAAGTTTAGAGATGTCATCGTCATTGACAACGGTCTCGCAAGTAAGCCTGGCCTGCTCCAATAACCGATCTATATCTTGCCGTAGAGGAGATAGTGTTGTACTTCCTGTGCGGTTCCATTTCGCATCTCTGTTCTTGTAAGCAGATGACTCGAAGAAGCCTGGGTCCATTAATATGTCTTGGATAGATGATGCTGCGTCGTCCATAACACTCTCAAATTCTGCATCCGTCTGTGCATGTTCAATCACTTTCTTAAATCGTCTCTCCAGTTCAACCCAGGCTTCTTTTTTGCCAAACGAGCTCAAGAGCTGCCAGCCAAGCTCTACAGCTCGATCAAGCTCCTGATTGGTCTCAAACTCATCCTGTAATGTTCCGATGGTTTCGTCCGCTGCACGTGAGTATATTTTTGCGTAACGTTTGATTAGAAGCCCTATCACCGAGACTGATTCCGAGTAATCATTTCTTTTCCTAAGCTTTGTTACCGCCGATTTTAGCCGAAATAACAAGCTATCCTTTTCTTCCCCGTGGAGTTTATCTTTCAGACTATCTTCAGCTGCTTGCCCGGTGGATTTGACGCCGTCGACGACTGAGTCAGTGATCTCAGTAGCTTCGTCGAGAAGGTCACCCGTTGTTGGAGGTGACCATTCCTCGTTGCCTGGTTCTTTCAACGCCTGCGATTGCGAGTCAGGTGGCTCAATCTGCGTCGCTGCAATTTCCGCAGCCTCAGACAATTCATTCGCTGTGTCTGCAAGTACCTGACGTCCAAGCACGTTTAGGTCTTGAAGAAACATCCTGAAATCCGAGTTTGTTAGAAGTAGGCTTCCTATGGTCCTGATACTCTCGTATGCTAGATGGAGTTAGAGTGTATATTTAACATCCATGCCTATTGAATACTGACCAGTGGAGGCATCTACGCGGACATTTGTGCTTGTAGCTGCCTGGATAACATCGTCTGTGTCAAGGAAAAATTTTGCGTGAGATGCCGCCCAAATAAAATCTTGGATCTGGTCCTGGCAGCTTTTGTTCTGTAGCAACTCAATAAAATCATGCAACCATCGCTTCAAATACTTTAGTAGTAGCTTGCTGCTTCTATTTAGTCCGGGTGTATCCGTATTAAGGGCATCGGAAGCAATGAGGGTCCGGAGATTGACTATCAATTGGTCGGTAGATGGCATATATCCCATTCCAAGTGCTCGAACCATCTGATAGGAATGAAGTTTCTGGTGGATTCTCCGCTGAAGAATAGTACTATCATTATACTGAGGTAGCAGTGGTGTCGTCTCCGAATTCCTCCTCCTTCGAAATGGAAAGCAGGAAGACATGATGAACGGCGAGCCCAGAGCTCAGATGGATGCTGGAATGTATGGGTTCGATATAAAGGGGACAACTCAAAAGTTGTATCCAGCCGCGTGGACAGTACTGAGATAATGGGGTACCTGATAAAGCACTGTCCTGGGATAATCGACGACAGCGATCCCAAGGTAATGAGTGATAGGTACAGCCCGCAATAACGACGACACCGACAGCGAGCTCTGGGCATCTCACCATTGTATTCTCTGCGCGTGCACAGGCGGGCAAAAACCAAGTAATTACGTCATTGTTCCATTCTTGCTCTAACCTCCCAAGGTATCACATGT
Organism: Pseudogymnoascus sp. VKM F-4281 (FW-2241); assembly: GCA_000750745.1. Lineage (NCBI taxonomy): Eukaryota > Fungi > Ascomycota > Leotiomycetes > Thelebolales > Thelebolaceae > Pseudogymnoascus > Pseudogymnoascus sp. VKM F-4281 (FW-2241). The sequence continues at coordinate 29,235 of JPJV01001670.1, forward strand.
ATATCACGCTAACCGTTATTTTACCCGTCCTTGCAGGCGTTATTAAAGTGGGGCTTGGGCATTTTCACAATTCAACCGATGTTTGTTACGTTTGCTCAAGATAAGACTCACACCACGAATCAACAGCTATTTACCTGCACAAGTAAAGTTAGCATAGCGGCCATGGAGCAGAAAAGAGAACAGAGAAGGGAGCAGATGGTCAGAAGGCCTCTATATGGTACTGCTTTTTAGTTTGCGACATTTGACAAGTGCTAACGGTCGGCTTCGCCCATAGTGTACAACTTGCCGTCAGATATTTTAACAACTTTGCAACAAAAGGACGGGGTCGTTCCCGATATCCCAAAAGCGCAAGAAGTCGATGCGAACACTGCGCACGATGACACCAGGAGCGCTGGTGCTTCCACCACATCATGCTCTCTATGTGATCAATTGTTTTCAACAGTGGAGGAGCAGCGGAGCCATATCCGGTCGGACCTTCACAATTACAACCTAAAGCTAAAATTACGAGGATCAAAACCTGTCTCAGAGATAGAATTTGAAACTCTTGTGAAAGGTGATATACCATGCCTTGGCGGTGTATCCTGGACGAGGCTAATGCTGTACAGACCTGGACGAAAGCTTATCTGGCTCTGATGAATCCGAATCCGATGACGACGAGGGTCCGGCAGGCCGTAACGAAACTACTCTAGTTACTTTGCTTAAGAAGAGAGCAGCTACATCTGCACAGGAAGGCGATGATGTAACCTATCGGAACCCTCAGAAGGGGAGCTCCGGCAAGCAACCACTTGTTTGGTTCACAAGTCCAACTGTGCCGCCAAACTCATATTTGGGTGTATACAAGGCTATTTTTACCGCCGAAGAACAAAACAGCAATGGCAATTTTGTTGATATCATTGGGAAAAAGCAACTGTTACCTAGGATGCCTATCAAGCATACCAACGATCATAGCGAGATATCCAAACTGGCAAGCGAGAACATAGGCCCACACATGTTCATGTGTATGATAGGAGGTGGCCACTTTGCAGCGATGGTTGTGTCAATGGTACCAAAACAAAGCAATTCTTCAGCAACTGGACCGTTGACTAAAGAAGCAACCGTCATCGCTCATAAAACATTCCACCGCTACACGACTCGGCGCAAACAAGGTGGCTCGCAATCGGCGAATGACTCTTCGAAAGGTGCGGCTAATTCTGCAGGCGCGGGAATAAGGAGATATAACGAAGTTGCTTTGAATGATGAAGTGCGTCTTCTTCTTGCTGAGTGGAAGAGCCTGATTGATACCTCTGAGTTATTATTTGTCCGGGCATCGGGAAATACGAACCGTCGGACTCTATTTGGGCCGTATGAGGGCCAAATACTCCAAGCTAATGATCCTCGGATTCGCAGCATCCCTTTCAATACCCGCCGTGCAACACAGAAAGAACTCATGCGTTCGTTTATAGAACTCACACGCGTCAAAATTCGGGAATTTGATGAACAATCCCTGGCCATTCCAGCTCCAGGTGCATCACCAAAAGCTGACATGGCTCAAAACTCAACAAAGGTTCCAGCTACGACCACAAAATCGACGTTTTCAGATGAGGAAGAAACATTTATTTTGCACACTACGCAAATCCAGGCTTTAATACGACGCTCTAGGCTTCCGGCCCTTCTTTCATATCTGACAAGCAATTCCTTGGATGCCGATTTTAGATTCTATCCACCAGGCGCACCACAGAACTTCCACACGCCAACACCACTGCATTTTGCAGCTAGCCTTAACAATCCGGTGATGACCACTGGACTATTGGTGAAAGCACACGCGAACCCGGAGTCTCTAAATTCTGAAGGAAAACCTCCTTTCGATTTGGCGGGCGATCGATCGACGCGAGACGCATTCCGCCTCGCGAGATCGCGCCTCGCAACGGCTTTGCCTCCAGTCACCTGGGATTGGGAGAAGTCACATGTTCCATCGCCTCTGACGGATGCGGACGTAGAGGCTCGAAGGGCAGAAGAAGCCTTGGGCCAGAAACGAGAAGAGGAGGATAGAAGGAAAGCAGAAACAGAAAGGTTAAAAAACGAAGGCCCGAAAGTTACCGAGTCGGGACCGCTGGGGAAATCTGCAAGCATGGGACGCGCTCTGGCAATGGAGGCGGCGAGGAAAACGGCGCAGGAGAAGCGGGAGGAGGAAAGTAGGGGTTTAACACCTGAGATGAGAATGAAACTGGATAGGGAGCGGAGGGCGAGGGCGGCAGAGGAGCGGTTTAAGGCCATGCAGACAAACCCAGGTGGCACTTGAGAATATAGCTGAGGCTGAAGGCATCACAATGTCCAGACAAGTTGCGGAGAGTTGCTGCATCTACAGCATTATCTTCAAAAGTAACTGAAAGCAGAAGAATACAGAAGGTCTGCGCTGGTTGATCCTTTGATATATATATACTGCGGCGCTGTTATACTGGAAAATGTATAACGTTGAAGTGATAATTTATGTACACGATACCTTGAAATAAGTAACTTCGTAACGCATTTTGTATGTACTTTGTACTTCGTACCTGCATTGCCGTCCCCCATGTTGGACTACCCCACACTTACTTTGCTCACCCGCCATCGAACCGAGCCGTATCTCTACTCGCCGACCACGCCTTGCGTCGGCTATGAACGGTCATGGTGGGAGCCGAAAGCGTCACCGACCGAGAGATTTAAACCAGATAATACCTTCTGCTGCAAGTTAGAAAGTTCTTTGCCATTGCACTCTCGCAACTTTGTATGCGATATCGTATTTCACAGCACATCACATCATCCCGATATCCCAATGAGGTCCTCAAACTACCCACGCGTTCTTGCGCGGAGAATCAAGGTTCCCCACCAACGTTCTCATCTCAGCACCAAGCAAATCACCTCAGTTTTAATCGCCAACCGCGGAGAGATTGCCCTTCGTGTAGGTCGAACGGCTGCGGAGTCTGGTATTCGCTGCACTACGCTCTACACCGATCCCGATGCACATTCCCAACATGCCCTCAGCAGCCCCTTCGCTGTTAACTTGGGACAGGCAAGCGCGTACCTGGACGGCGAGCGCATTATCGCCGTCGCCAAGGAGCAGGGCTGCCAGGCACTGCATCCAGGTTATGGTTTTCTAAGTGAGAACTCTGCATTTGCAAAACGATGTGTCGAAGAAGGCCTGGTCTTTATTGGGCCGCCGTGGAAAGCGATAGAGGCAATGGGGAACAAGAGCCGCAGTAAGGATATCATGATAAAGGCAGGTGTGCCGTGTATACCGGGCTATCACGGAGCCAACCAGGACCCCCAAAACCTGCTGGAAGAGTCGAGAAAGATTGGGTTTCCAGTTCTGGTGAAGGCGGTCAGAGGGGGAGGTGGAAAGGGAATGAGGATCGCAATGAACGAAGCAGAGTTTTTGGACAAATTGGAGAGTGCCAAAAGTGAAGGCCGAAACTCATTTGGTGACGACGAGATGCTTGTTGAGAAATACATTACGACTCCTCGTCACATTGAGGTCCAAGTGTTTGCGGATAAGCATGGAAACGCAGTGGCACTGGGTGAAAGAGACTGCAGCTTGCAGCGGAGACATCAGAAAATTCTCGAAGAAGCACCCGCTCCAAACTTACCCGAGGAAATCAGACAGGACTTGTGGGAGAAGGCGCGGGCAGCGGCTTTGGCTGTTGGCTATGAAGGTGCTGGAACAGTTGAGTGTAAGATACATATCCCTCATCTTCCATGGTATGTCACGCTAATTCAAAGTGTAGTTATATTCGACAACGACAGTAACCAATTCTTCTTCATGGAAATGAACACCAGGCTTCAGGTTGAGCATCCGGTGACTGAAGTAGTTACCGGTGAAGACTTAGTCTCCTGGCAATTCAAAGTAGCCGCTGGCGAGCCACTGCCCCTTACTCAGGAGGCTATCGCAAAGCGAATTTCAGAACGAGGCTGGGCCATTGAAGCTCGCATCTACGCCGAAAACCCCGAACAGGACTTCATGCCCGATTCTGGCAAATTGACCCATCTTCGTACGCCTAAGATCACAGACCATGTGCGCATTGACGCCGGCTTTGTGGAAGGGGATACGATATCGTCAAACTATGATGGAATGATAGCAAAATTAATTGTTAGCGGCGAAACCCGTGAAATAGCGATACAGAGAATGTATAGTGCATTGCAAGACTATGAGGTGGTCGGGCTGAGCACGAACATTGAGTTCTTGAAAAAGATATGCCTAAGCCCAGGTTTTGCTGCAGGCGATGTCGAAACGGGTTATATCAAAAAGAATCACGATGAGCTGTTTGAGAAGGAGCCTGTTGAGAACACCTCCTTTGCTCAGGCTGCCTTGGCTCTTTTCACAAAGGATGCTACAAAATCGAAGAGCCTCACCAACGCTGGGCCTCACGGAAATGAAGCTGATCTTACTACTATCCTAGGCGAGAGGCAGTTCCGATTTAGCTTGTTATCTAGCTCCGAACCTGTTGATGTGACTGTTACGGTCAAGCAATCCTCTAGGAATATATTCGACGTATCTGTTGACGGCCCTGGCATCCAAGAATCATACAGCAACGTCGCCTGCGAGGCCATCGAGTCATCTGTTACCTCCTTCTTCCCACATACGCGCGTCAAGTCGACTGTGGTCAGAGACGGCGATAATATAACGATGTTCCAAAAGGGAAAGATGATTAAGTTAAGACTCGCACAACCTTTGTGGTACGAGAAGGCATTAGGGATCAAAGACGTTGCCAACAGCGTGCTTGCACCAATGCCATGCAAAATCCTGAAGAACGAAGTAAAGGAAGGCGACATAGTGGAGAAGGATGCCGCCCTGGTTGTGTATGTTGCTCTCGTTCTATTCCCATTGGAACTTTACTGACAAAAATTTAATTAGGATCGAGAGTATGAAGATGGAGACAATAATTAGATCACCTCAACGTGGGACGGTTGCTAAACTGGTTCATAAGCCCGGGGTATGTACTCGTTTCTGCTAAAAATTATTATATCAGACTAATCAGGGGAACGGATAGGACATTTGCAAAGCTGGCACTGTGCTGGTTCTGTTCGAAGAGACGGAATGAGGCCTCTTAACGACTTGGTCAGCTCTGTTTGGCTGAGGACGTCCCCGGAACAACTCGATATGAATAATGAAATATATTTTCAAATTAACGTTCACTTACATCGAGACCAGGATTCGCTGTGTGGCTAAACTGTAAATAGTAGGTGGATTGCGCAGCTTATGTATATATCACGTTTAGATCGCAAATCTGAACAGAATTTGAAGAAAACTACAAGTTGTTCAAAGACGAATGAATGTTTCGGGTGGTGCCCTAACTTTTTGAAGATAGCAGTACTGTCAATGTAGGAATTAATTTCTTGAATTTGAGGTAATTTAGTAGTGACTGGTTATAATGGTTATGGGCAATTAACCGTGCATACAAATTGATCATCGCCATTTGATTGTTTAGCTGCACAAGAGACAACTTTCCGAGGGTATCATAAACCGACCACCTGCAACCTGACAAAACCAACAGTGGGACATGAACGCCGATTGTTATATGCCTCCTGGCTTTGGGCTATTCGCTGCGCTGCCTCCGCCTCTTTTTACCAGTCCTGCGAAGAAAGACGCCAAAGCCTCGTTTTGAGACTTTCCATCTGGCGTTGACATGCTGGGAGTTTCAGTATCTAAGCTCCGGTTGTGATCCTATTTTAATCAGCATGATTGGACTACATGTCATTTCCAGGAGGCATTAATATAATACGTACCGTTAATCGTTTGAGCATATCATCTACGTCGACCTCAATCCCCCCCATGTTACATTGTACAGGCCCAATGTGGCTTTCAACTGGAACGATAGCCTCATCGGCGAAAAACTTCTGCCTGGTTGAGCGCTCTCGCTCAGGCTCTGCAGTGTTACGTATGTGGTCCAGAGCCTCGAGCTGGGCCGCTAGGAATGCTTGCGTTTCCTGGCTCTTAATCTCCATTTTCTGGCCGGTGGAGTTGACGTGCATGTTGGATGTACTATCGCCTCGAGGATCTCGGATGGCGTCTTCGTAGGCGGAAATAGCACTCAGGTGTTCCCCAGATGTTCGAGAAACTGAGTCCTCCTCAATGTCAGAAGTCCACCCCTGGCTCATTCGCTCGACATCGAAACCATCTCTAAGAACTCTAATTTTTCCCCAAGAGTCCCAGTTTGGTGGAACAACAACTTTATCCCGATCGATAACGTTATGTTTCAAAGTTTGTTTTTTTAATAGTGGTTGGATACCAAGTGACGAGTGTATCAGGGGTCGGAGTTGACTTGTCGCAGAAGGTATTGTATATATGAGAGAGGCGCCATCTAAGTCACAATGTTAGCAAATAAAGCATTCATCTTAACAAGGAGACACTACGTTTTAGTAATACGGTCCTCAACGTCTGCAGAACGAAGTCGAACTCTTCTTCCTTCCAAGCACTCTCCCTTTCCAGTGTCTCCATTCCGTCGGACTGTTCATAATAAGCGCTGTGAAATATACCTCATCCAGAACTACTCACATTCTGGCAAACGACACACAATGGTAGTCCCAATGCATCCTCCCATTCTCCAGGGCCTAGTGGCAGGCTGACTTCACTTTCAGACGAAAGAGAACCACCACCATCCAAAGCCGTTCCCCTTCCCCTATCACGCCAGCGGATCATGACTTCCTCCATCTTGGCTTTACATTCTGGACTCAGCGAGACGAGTAATACTCGCAGTAGCTTCACCCAATCCTTCAATTGTTGCAACCAGAGCCATGGCTCCGACCAGTCGAGTAAAATGACAATCAGGGTATTTGGTATTGATTCGGGTGTAAGGAGCGAACGCAAGAGCGGAGTAAAGGTTGGAGACGAATCTGCCAACAAGTGCAAGGACAGACGAGCTATGGTGTCTTTGTTGCGGTGTCAGTGAGGTGAAGTAGTCCCAATATGCCAGCGATTCATACCTTCATGGTCAGCGTCCAGGACGTCGTGGTAGGTATACCCAAGTGCGAAATCGTTCGCTACGGGCGGTTTCCTGTTTCCATGCCGTCCTTGGGATCTTTTCGTTGATGATTCTGAAGATAGAGCCTCCAAGAACTCTTTTTGGCTATCAGATGAGCCTCCTGTGCCTTCATTAGAGTGTCGTCCATGTGAACATCTCGGTATTTTTGGCCCTACCTAAAACAAAAACATTCCTCTCTGGAAGGCGCTTTCCGCTAGCTACACTGTCCAACATAGAGGACCACATCTCCTTCTTCGAGGTGTCCTGGCTCTTGTGCACGTCATCTTCCGTGAATTGGGGGTTTGGTGTCTGTATTGACATGATTGTTTATCGTGTTTCCAATTGCAGTATCTCAAAGCTTGACCAGGGTGGATCAGGCCGTATATGTGGTTCACAACCAGCTGCTCATTTGTAGATAGGCTCCATAAGCACTCATTTATTGCTGCGAAATGATCTCCTCGGAAGTTGGCGTTGTTGGCCTCCTTTTGGTTGACTTCACTGCGGAGTTGAAAGTACCTATCCGTCGATAACGGGACCTCCCGTGTGTCAGCCTTGCAGATAATAAATAGGTCGCGAGAAAGGTTCTGGGCAGGACAACAACGTCAATCACAGACAGCCCTATAACCATGAATAGCATACGCCAAGTCCAAGAACTTAACAGGAGAGAGCTAGAAAATGGAGTGTATGTTAAGGAAACTCTATTGAACTCAATTATAGTACTAACGAGCATTAGATCCCCAGAGGCGTCATGGCATTCCGACTACAAAGATACGGCGTACATCTACATAGGAGGACTACCGTTTCAGCTATCTGAGGGCGACATTATAACCATTTTCTCTCAGTATGGCGAACCGACATTTATAAATCTTGTGCGCGACAAAGAAACTGGAGAATCGAAAGGATTTGCTTTTCTAAAATACGAAGACCAAAGGAGTACAGATCTCGCAGTTGATAACCTCGGCGGCACAAAAATAATGAACAGAGTCCTGAGAGTTGACCATACAAGGTACAAGAAGCAGGATGAGGAGCCAGAGAAAGGATTTTCCCTGGACGGCAAAGGTCTAGGCTCGAATATAAACGACTCTGCGGGGCCCGATATCCATGAGAAGAAGACAGAACGGCTGATGTCTAAGGAGGAGCGTGAGCTTAAGGCCCTCGAGGACGAACATGACGATGAGGACCCCATGAAAGAATTCCTCGTTCGCGAGAAAAGGGAAGAGGTTGCGGCGAGGTTGCGGCGGGGTCAAGACGAGAAACCTAGATCCCGCGATCACAGAGAGAGGCACCGCCACCGCAGTCGTCGTTCTTCGAGATCACGCAGTCCCAGAGAAAGGACACACAATTCTCGCCATGATAGTGCTCGAAAAAGGTCACGTTACGACAGCCACAGGACCATACGTGAGGATGAAAAGTGAAACATGCACAGGGGTCGAAGGGCAAGTTCCGAGTTATTTCATGGCTGGAATTAATGTGTGGCTATAACTAAGCCGACTACAACCAAAATTCGCATTTCCAGATACCAAGCTAGCTGGTAGAGATTTTGCTCAACCGCCACAGATGTTGTGGTTACTTGCAAAGCCTTCGCTGGTTTCGCTGAGGAGCTCCCACTGATTCCCGGCTACTGATGGACTTTGCTTGGGTGTAATACTCTCATAATCGAACATCCATTTTAGTCACATTGGTTAGGTATGCCCGGATCAGTCATTACATGAAGTAATCTTCCCCGATCAGGGGTCACATCAAGACGAGCCAAGATACCTCTTCCAGCCGTCGCGGACGCAATAGCGCTTTCCATCCTCGCCTTCTGCGAGGATGAATTTTTCCCACCGCCCGTCACGTCCAGCGCTGATGACAATGAGGCTGTGATCGCTAGTCCAACCGATAACTCCCTTCGGCGTTCTGGATGTTTCAGAAACGCTGTCAGGAAATGAGGATTCTTGCGGTATGGTATCGCCCAACTCGAAATGTGCCGACGCGAAAGAATAGATATCTGAGAACACACGTGGTAACATGGGTATTCTGCTGAGGATACCCCACTTCTGAGTTGGAGCTTCGTCTCCCACTGGCGAAGGACTGCCACTACCCATCGAGGTGAGGCGTCGGTTAGGGTTGCTTGATTCTGATCTTGCCACCTTTGAAGGATGGGGCATATCAAAGACATGCAACGTCGATTTGTCTGAGGTAACTGCAAGCATTTGGCTGGAAGGTGAGATGGATATCGAAAAAATAGATGCATGGTCAACCCCTCGTCTTAACTCGGCAATACGAGCGCCATTGCTTGTTCCAAACACGCGTATCAATGTTCCCTACGACGAACGTCAGCCATACCGACGCAGGAAAAGGGGTGAACGCTACGCACCGTCTCGCTTGCCGTTGCCATGATCTCGCCGTCTGGACTAATTTCAATAGCCCGCAAGGGAGATGTATGCGCCGGGATGATTCGCACACCTCCCGTCTCGAGTTCAACCAGATGCACCTGGCCTGGAGTACGCCCCGGGAACGCCAGCAATTGTGACGATAAGCAACAGAGGCCCAGGGGGTTGTCGGCAGTCTCGGAAATAGAAACCTTCTCTGGCGGGGAGGAGAAAACGTACACATGGACGCTGTTCTGCAGTACGACGACAATGCGTTGTCTCGTTAGTCGGACACGTCGAACTGCAGTTCGAAATTCAAGAGTTATTACAGCCTTCTGCTTCGCATCATCCCATATTATGACCTGCCCCTCTCAGCTTATGTGACGTTGAATTTTTGTGAATGTTCTCACCTTGTTGAGTGGGAATTTGGGTTGCTTTCCCCCTCCAACCAGCGCTATGTAATTCGCTCTGGCCAACATGTCCACGGCCCCCACTCCGCCATTGAAATCTACAGCCGTATATTAGTTTTCAAAAACGTTTATGGGCGTCTAATAGTGCAGTAGGTAACAGGCACCCATACCTCGTGATACCCGTAGCTCGCAAGGGTCAGAGTTGAAGACTACGACAGGCCATTAGAATAGTTCATAGTCCACCATCAGCGGATGATTCCCCAACATACTACAGAACCCAGAGTCTAGGCCAACTGAAAAGCACGTTGCATCGTCGTTGAAAGCTGCGTACAACGCGGCAGGGCTAACCGACGGCTCGATGGCTTGCCTTGTATTCATATTCTGTAGATCTTGGCAGGTACGGCTGCTATGAAGGCTAAAACAAATGCAAATCTAGAAAGAGAACCCGTTCGTTCTTGCTAGGCCAGGTCCTGTATGTGCTGAGGCGAAGAAGACTGACCTCGCCAGATCAGAAGATAACGGCGGTAGTTTCCTCTCAAACGCGGACTGATTTGACAAAGACCCCGGGCTAGGCACACGCGCATCGCCGTTCTAGCGGCACATAACGTGGTGATACGATGTTTACCAAGCTATTATTTTAGGGTTTGTGTGATAAATATTTTGTCTCTCTCGAATCGAACTTCCTTGCGAGGAATATAACTGACAGGTGAAGCACCAGCAACTCGCCTTTGGTTATGTGCTGTTAGTAGTAGCACCATAATATGGTTGGTTGTTGTACTCCGTATGGTTTGGTACATCCAACTTGGTAAGGATTACTGCGATTAGCGCCTCTTCAGCCTCGTCTCTTCAAGTACCTTATCATAGTACTACAAAAGTAACGTTGGTGAGTACGAGTAGTGTATTCTGAAAGGGAGGTGGACCAAATAGGCTAGTCCCAATTTGACCCATCACCTTACCTTGGGCCCTGAATTTCGCTACTTCCCAATGCCAACCCCTAACTTTCATATTGGAGACCTCCCCATTAACCTCTTCTACATTCGGGAGCATCAACATCTCACTTACACCTCCTTCCACCATACTCCATTACCCTTCGATTTCAATTGCGCATCCAATTCCTAGATAGTCCGACAGCCATGTCTTCTCCATTGGGCGCAGTGAGCACTCCCTATCGCATACCGACCAAATCATTGTGCTAACCGTTAGATGTCCCAGATCCGGATCCGCAAGAAGAAGAACGTCAAGAAGTATGGCCTAGATCTGATTTCCGCTTGAGATCAGCTGCTAACCTGTCTGCTTCCTTCAGAGGTATCCAATTCAGCATTGCTGTCGTGGGCGCATCTGGCTCTGGTGAGAGGATCTCCCTCAAACGCGTCTATCAGTATTGGGAGCTAATATTCTGAGAAGGCCGAACAACTTTCGTCAACACCCTCTGCGGCAAGAAGGTGCTCCCTGGGAAGGATGATGATGATGCAGCGAACGCGCATATCGAGGAAGGCGTCAAAATCAAGCCAATCACTGTCGGTGAGCAAAGCCTCGAATGAACTTTCAACGAAAACAACACTGATTCGGATAACAGAACTCGAGCTGGACGAAGAGGGAACGCGTATTTCTCTAACTGTTGTCGATACACCCGGTTTCGGAGACCAAATTGACAATGAGGCAAGGTACGAACACGTCAGGGATAATATCTTTATACGGGATACTGACGACGGTATAGCTTCGGCGAGATTGTTGGCTACCTCGAGCGACAGTATGATGACATTCTTGCGGAGGAGTCGCGCATTAAGCGTAACCCACGATTCCGCGACAATCGTGTCCATGCTCTTCTCTACTTTATTACTCCTACAGGACACGGGTATGCATCCCATCCATCATATGAAGCGGTACTCGATCTGACTGGCATAGGCTCCGTGAACTGGATATCGAACTCATGAAGCGACTTTCACCAAGAGTCAATGTTATTCCTGTCATCGGGAAAGCCGACTCTCTCACCCCGGCTGAGTTGGCCGAATCCAAGAAGCTTGTCATGGAGGATATCGAACACTACCGCATTCCTGTGTACAACTTCCCTTACGACATTGAGGAGGACGATGAGGATACTGTTGAAGAAAATGCCGAGCTCCGAGGTCTCATGCCGTTTGCTATTGTCGGTTCCGAGGAAGTCGTCGAGATCGGTGGTCGCAAAGTTAGAGCCAGACAGTACCCATGGGGCGTTGTAGAGGTCGATAACCCCAGGCACTCCGACTTCCTTGCTATCCGTAGTGCGCTTCTGCACAGCCATTTGGCGGATTTGAAGGAGATTACTCATGACTTCCTCTACGAAAACTACCGTACTGAGAAGCTCAGCAAGAGTGTTGATGGTGGCGCTGGAGCGTAAGTTCTCCCATGATTAGGTGCAGTCGTATTTTTACTAATATTCTACCAGGGACTCCTCTATGAACCCCGAGGATCTTGCCTCGCAATCTGTCAGGCTCAAGGAGGAACAACTCCGCAGAGAAGAGGAGAAGCTGCGCGAGATCGAGATCAAGGTGCAGCGCGAGATCAACGAGAAGAGACAAGAACTTTTGGCCCGCGAGAGCCAACTGAAGGAGATTGAAGCAAGGATGCAACGCGAACAGACAGCGCATCTCGAAGCCACGAATGGCCACGCCGAGGAGTGAGGTGCTAAAATGATTCCATTGCCGCTTTGTCAATCTTATTCTGGGACGATAGCGTTTCCCAACCGCCGAGCGATACCTCTTTGTGGATTGTTTTCACATGGGAGAGGTATTTTTTTGTACTCTCAAAACTCATGTAGCTTTTCTTTCAGTTTCTATTTTGCAAACAAGGAGACTATCGGTTAAGCTGCCCTCAGTCTGTTACTAATATGCTACGAATGTTGAACGATGGTGTTGTACTATCTATGTTAGAGTGTTATTCATGAAAGTTTCCCCTGCATTGTCGCCCCAAAAAGCCATAAAGTGATATGCTACGTGCATGCTGTATTTCCGGGCCCTGTTGCAGCGTCGCCGGTCTATTGAAGTATCACAGGAGGGACTCACGGAGACGTTAGATTATAATCTGAAATTACGGTACTGTACTGTACAACTAAACGGGTGGACAGTTACCGTGGCCAGTACCACAGCCTTACTCCTAGCTGTACACCTAACTTCACAGCACCTAAATTAGAGTGTTTATCCATGGAAGTTTCCCTTTGCATTCTCGCCCCGAAAAGTCATACAGTGAGCTGGGCAAAGAAAAGAAGGTATATTCACAAACTGGAGAAAGGTGTGGAGCCGCGGCTGCATGATGATGGGTACGTACCTCTTGTACTGTGCATGGATATTGAACCAAGCGAATCATGACTAAGAAAACAGTGACCCTGTCGCCACTTTTGGTGGGACTGCCGCCATGGAGGATGTTGCCTGTCGCTCACTTGACATCACCTTGAACCTTCACAGATCAGATCAACAGTATAGTTCAGCTCCATAACAAACCGCCAAACCGATTTCCACGCTTCGAAGCTCAGCGGCTGGCTCGTATTTCGATATCTGACGATGGCCGATACCACGAAATATACTCAGGCGCGCCAGCGCGACTCCCTCGATGACGCAGCTCACTACACCCAGGCCCCACCATCATATCAAGACCAGCCCAGCTCGAGCAGAGACGAAGACGCACTGCTCGGTGGCCCGAGGAACAGTGAGGATAATATTCCCGATGACTTCAAGGTATTTGACAACGCCGGTCTGGATGTGAGCAAGGCTGACGCACCTTAGTTTGGGGGATCCGTGGCGGAAGCCACAATCGATATTCGAATGCAGTTCGTACGAAAGGTCTACGCTATCCTGTCAGTTGCCCTCAGTCCACCATTGAATAACAATTCACTAACATAATGAAGCACTGTGCAATTGCTAGCAACCGCCATCCTGAGCTCGATATCTTTCTTCAGCACCGGTTACAAGGACTGGATTCAAAGCAACCAATGGATGATGTGGACTTCGGTACGTATTTCCAGCTCTTCGGCTTATTGATTCTCGGGGGGTTTGGTTTGCCTCACGATATATTGGACATCGTGCTAACATAGTCCTAGATGTTTGGAGCCATCGGTTTCATGCTACTGACCTTCTGGAAGAGAAAGTCCTACCCGACCAACCTCCTTTTCCTAGCCGGCTTCACAGGTCTCGAAGCATACGCAATCTCCGTGATTGTGTCCTTTTACCAATCCCGAATTGTTCTCCAAGCTGTTTTACTTACCGCGGGGCTCTTCATTGGTCTGACTCTCTTCGCCTGCCAAACCAAATATGATTTCACCTCGTGGATGCCATACCTGTTCGGAACGCTGTGGGCTGTGATATTGTTTGGCTTCATGTCAGCATTCTTCCCATATAACAGCACAGTGGAGTTGGCATACTCGGGGGTCGCTGCGCTCCTTTTCTCGGCATATATACTTGTCGATACGCAGCTGATCATGCGCCATTACCACGTGGAGGAGGAGATTGCAGTAAGTGCAGCAGCCTTTGTGGAAATGAACCCTCATAATAACGGTGCGATTGTAGGCAAGCATCTCCTTGTACCTCGATATTCTCAACTTATTCCTCGCCATCCTTCGGATCCTCAACAACCAGCAGAATAATTAGGCGGGGCTCCAATTCAATATCCAGGGTTGCAGATGACCCTCCCCGCTCCAAGTTATGAGGAAGTGAACAGCACTTAACGGTGAAGATTGCAGGGACAAGGGTTTAGCGTCGACTACTGGGGATCAGTAGATGTTTTATTTCCACCCTCATCTTATGTTTTCAAACGTATCCGTAGCTCTAATTTTAGCACGCGTTGTTGTATCTGTATTCTAGGGACTCTGAGCAAATACATGCCAGTGCCACATATAACTTCATCGTGTGCTTGATAATTGCGCCGTGATGTGATGACCCGAGGTTCCACTTTCCCCTACTCGTAATGGATTGGGGGCCTGTGTTGGGAGACATAACGCATGAAATTTATTATACTACAATTATATCGCTGGCAATATAAATGAGGCCCTAATAAACACAATCTTTGGTTTTGATTAAAGTCTTCCCCTAGAATATACAGGTTTGAATATTACCTACTAAATTTAAACATCTGCCAACTTTAAATTCGAAATAGAGGTAAATGTCCAACGCCTCAAGACCAGGCTACAGAAGTTACAATAACCGTTGGAAAATAGTATAATCTAAAAGGTGTCTTGACCCAAGGTCTAGATCCTCGGGTTGACCACCTGCCACCCTCGGATATTCTCTAGGCTACTAGGCTCTTTCAATTGCTAGCATTATCCCAGTCAAGTCTAAGCATACAGACAAGAGAAAATAGGCAACTGTTGCTACTCTCTTCCATACATATGTGGTTAAAGCATCAAGAATAGCTTCAACAAGCTCAGTTGACGAGGACAAGCTCGGTTGACAAGAGGCTCCATTGACGAGAACAAGCTCAGTTGACGAGAACGGGCTTAATCGACAAGAACAAGCTCATTTGAGGAGAACAAGCTTGATTGACGAGAGTCCAGTTCTTCGTCAGTAAGACGAATAGCTTCACACTTGCCAAGAATATCGTCGTCGACAGCAAAAACTATAGCTGGCTGCACTGACTGGCGTGATCCTTCAGTTTGGTATTGGGTTGCTACATCTGGTGTAGGTTCGATCTGAGTATACGTGGTCACTTTAGACAGATGAAGAGCTGGCGCGTGATCCAATTCCGAACTTACCCATCTAGGATAACTTCAACAAGCTCAGTTGACGAGAACAAGCTCTTATGAACAAAGCTGTCTAGCAATTTATATTGCGCCAGTTTTCTCTACAGATCTCAACTAATAGCGATGTTTCGCAGCCGATGATAGAAGGGAAGTGCTGGGGAGATCTCGGCATGGCTAAGGGGGGGTTATGAAAGGCGTCTCCATGTGATGGATTTATAAATACACATATTCTAATCTTAGATGGCTTTTCAGAGCATCAGACTATCCGACATCAACAAACCACCCTGACGGCCGAGAAGCTGCAAGTGAACCTATGCCGGAGCACACACACTCTCTCTCTCTCAACCCAATACCACGTCCCACCCAAGCTAATCACAAGAGACATATATTAAGAGTTACGACGACCATGTTTATAAAATTTTCATTTACACCCTTTTCAATTTCAACCAGTGAGCGTATGTAACATTTTCCCAGAGTCCACACACGAGATGAGGATGCCTCAACGGCGAATAGCCCAGATGGTATATGTGTGCCATATCCCCCC
>JPJV01001673.1:0-36674 GCA_000750745.1 Pseudogymnoascus sp. VKM F-4281 (FW-2241)
CTTCCCCCCGGTATCATCACCGAAGAAAGTACCAAGACTTTCTCAGGGGGTTGTGTTTTCGTGCGCTTCGGCGAAATCGGGGTTTGAAAGCTAGCTCGGCCATACTTTATTTTTATTTTCAAGGAAATATACGGTTTGAGAACGCGTAACTGTACGTAATTATACGGTAATCTTAATTTATATAGAGTACAGTAAGTCCTAGTAATTCCCCCCTCCCCCAGCCGCCCCAAGACCCCCTTTCTCCACATTCTCCAGGTTTTGGGGGAAAGGGGGGGGAGAGGCTATTATCTCCACATCACGTGTCTGTCTGTCTTTTTAATGTTTTCCCGTGTTTGTGTACAAGTGAAACCCCAAGTTAACAATGTATTCTACACCAAGTAATAGGTATCGTTATAATAGGAATATCGTTCCAAATTGGTAGCGTAACACCATACAAAAAGAAAAAAAAAAGATTTACTACGCCTTAAAAAAAAAAATATCGCAATCAATAACGGGCATCATTACAACTGGGGGGGGGTTTTCACTGTATTACCCCCATATAATAGTTTCCTGGTTTTCTTCCCTGTTATTCTCACCATTCTCATTACCCCCATTAAACACCCCATTGCGATTCCTATTACCCCCATTTTATATACAATTGTGGAGCCCCATTCTATGGCGACATAATTACCCCATACTTTTGTCGGGACGGATGCGAGCGACTCGTTTTTTCCCCCGCATCCATGTTCTGGGCTGGGGGGCTGGGGGTGGGGATTGCCGTCTTGGCGGGTTATATCACTCAGCTGTTTTGACTCGGAGAAGGGGGGGAGGGGGAGGCGAGCTTACTTTCTTATGTCAGTATCAGTCATCTTTATCTTTTCCTCTTTTCTCATTCTTTCTTTCTTCATTTCTCGACAGTCTTTCTGCGCTTCGTACTTGTCATCCATCTACGATGCTTGTCGAGGAAATGCGATGGTGGTGAGGTGAGGTCTGTCATTATATACTTTGGAGGCGTCAAATGCCGAGTTCATTCATGATAATACCATATCATACCAACTACCGAATAAAGGGGTGTATATACCCAATCACCTCATCCTCATCCTTCTCGATTCCCTCATCCCTCTCCCCATCTCCCTCCTCCCTCCCTTCTTCACTCACACTCACCCCCGTATCTCCCTCACTCTCACTCTCACTCCCCATCCTCCCCAACAACCCCCTGACCCCCTCCCTCACAGCCCTAACCCTCTCATCCAACCTCCCCCTCGCCGCCGCACACGCCCCACACACCCTGCGAACCTTATACGTCGTCCACGGATGCGCCATCGGTCGACAGACCATCATCTGGGGTCGATGATGTCGCGGTGGGCGGGTGGATGGTGGTAGGGAGACGTCGCTGCTGCTGCTACTGCTGCTGTCGTGGATGGCGGACGCGCAGGGCCGGACGATTTCGAGGTCGTAGACGTGGTTGCAGAGGATGAAGTGGAGGCGGCGGTGGTAGCACATTTTGTTTTTTGGGGTGGATTCTGCTGCTGTGATGTGGAGCTGTCTTCTTCTGGGGTTGTACTTTTGGGATGGAAGGATGGGGTGGTGAACTTACCTGATGGTGATGTTCGTTGTTGTGAGTTTCTTACCTGGTTTGAAGGTGGTTGGAAGTTTCTCCTGTCTTCTTATATCCTTCTTTCCTCTGTGAAGTGTTTGATTTTTGGGATCAAGCGGTGGGGGAAGAGAGGGGGGTTTTAAAGGGTGAGCCTGGAGAGGAGACAAATTCATTGTACGTTTCATGGGAATTATTGGTCTTTTGCGCTGCGTATGGTGGTGTCGCGCAGAAAGAATTATCAAGGATATTCTCTGCCCTGACTACCTTTTTCCATGCTCATGTTAAGAAGTCTTCATTGTTGTCTCTTTGTCGTTGCTGAATATGCAGCTTTGTTCACAGGGAGGAAGTCTTTGTTTGCGCACACGAACGGCGGAAGCATATGCAGGATGTCTTGGATTGAGAGGAATGGGCTGAAGGAAGTTCACAAGAGGTAAGAGTAAAGAATATGACTTAAGATAAATATTGCGTTATCTACGATACTGGAGTCACCGGCAAAGCATGTTCTACAAACCACCCAAGGAGAAGCTTGATCAAGTGCAAAAAGGCCGAGAAAGAATCCGAGGCTCCAAGTGGAACGTTCAACATGTGCATAGCTCTCTCACCAATCTTTGATGTAATCCTCGTGAGCGAGTGTGCTGGAGCCCTTCTTGGGAATCGTACGCCGTGTGATGGATGGAGATTTCGCCTGGGGTGTCACTTTTCGGAACAGAGATTATGCGAAGCGGCTGATTGAGGATATTCTTTATCGCTTAGTTCATGCTTTCATGTTGACAAGTGTGTCCCCATTGTTAGTGGCGAGATAGACATTCGGGCAATCGATCAAGTGGACATGAGGAAGCTTGTCGTAGGTGATCTTTCCTGTTGTAGGATCTGCCACAGGGACACAGGTTTTATTTGATTCTGTCTTGGGATTTGATGATTCTTGCTGTCATAAGTTCTTCTTGCTGTTATTCTCTTCTTGCTGTCATGCTCTTCTTGCTGTCGTGAACTCCCCTTGATCCCCGAAGGGCAGGTCGCTAAAGAACTGCATAATGCGGTTGCTGCTTTCGCCTTGTAGGTGCTAGTCGATGCGAGCAGCGCCATCCCCCGAAAATCCAACGTCGACGATCCCTTCTGCAAGAGGAGTATGGGGGAACCAGCTAGAGTGAATTTGTATTCTATAGAAAGGAAAGGAGAAGTAAAGTGATAAAAAGGGTTTAAATACTCCCACCAAAGTAAGTTTCAGCCTCTACGGTCGTTCTAAAATGTGCTCGCCGTCCCGCCCAGTCCCGTAGCTTGTCTGATGCAACTTGTCTGATGCGGATAGAATTCATCCATCCCTTCCCATCGCTCTTTCCGCATCGTCCTTTTCGCATTGTTCCTTCTTCGGTACACTTTCCGCATTGCTCCCTCCTCGTCGCCCCTTCCTAGTCACCCTTTAGCCATCGCTCCTTCCTCGTCACCCCTTTCCTACTGCTCCTTCCCTATCATCTATTCCCTATCATCTATTCCCCGTCATCCCTTCCCTATTACATCTTATCACCTACTTCTTAGCAACCTTTACTAGCCTCTTATCGTCACTATCCCCATCCTCGATCTTTCTCTTCTGAGGCTCGCTTGCAGCAACATTCAAGGCATCACGGAAGTATGGCGCGAGCTCCTTGTCCAAATTTCCAACCAAAGTCTTGTCGACTGCTTCTGCCTTTAGTTGAGCAAGATATGCGCTGATTGCGTTTTTGATTGTTTCTCCAGTGTATTTGAGGGAGTTGTCCGCTGCTTTTCTGTTCGACTCGTCGCTTTCTTTGGCCAGCTGTATAGCGGCTTTCTTGGCAGCTCTTCTCTCTGCGCCCACCTTCTCTGCGGCAGCCTTTTCTGCCACTGCCTTCTCCTTGGCTGCCTTTTCTGCGGCTGCTTTCTCAGTGGCTTCCTTTTCTGCGGTTGCTTTCTCTGCAGCTATCTTCTCAGCCGCTGCCTTCTCCTCGATCTCCTTCAGCTCTCTTGTTATATCCTCGATTTCTTTTGTGCGCGCCGCTAGTTCTTTTCTTACCCTCGCAGCTCTCTCAATAGAACTCTCAATTGGAGTTGGTGTGATGTTATTTGGAGACATCGCCGCCGAAACCACAACCGTATTGGCAGTTTTCTCTCCCTTTAGTCCAGTCTTTGTTAGAGCTGATTCGACCTGTCCATCTTCGCCATCCTTATTCTTTTGAGGTTCCTTTAAACCAGAAGTCCCTGGTTTCTTCACCGGTGCAGTAGCCTTTAAAAACAATATCAACTTTTCTGATGGTATCTTCATCTTTACTATTAGTTTGAGTTTTGACGCGGAGCTGGGGTTCGGCTGTGTCTTCGGATTTGACGCTCGCTTTGGACTCAACACAAAATATAACTCCGCCGGCACTGTACTTAGTATGATGTTCCTCCGACGAGCAAGCTCTGTTGAATAGTCCTGTCCATTCAGTTCTTGCTTAGCTCCATCCACGCGACGAATATTCAGGTCGAGACCATCATTATGAGATGCATATCTCATGAGCCAATCTCTCGCAAATGAGGCTCCTGGCAACGGGTCTGGGCTGTCGGCGCCATTGAAAATGCGGTTGAACCAGAGCTGCCTCTCCTTTAGACCGAGCTGTATTAGAAAATTTGTCTCATTAACAATTCCAGGACGCCTTGTAGCATCTGATGCTTTGTTGCCGCGCATGACTACCATGTTTATAGTCATGAGATTACCGTCGGCATCGTAGACAGCGGCCCCACCAACAGCCGCCACGTCGACGCCAGGTTTTTTGTGCCGTGTCGTGCCACGGAGTTTTTGGAGGTCAAGTTGCGTAGCTTCATTAATTCTGAATGGCAGACTGTCGTACAACTTCAGCATCAGTTGTACGCCCTCGCTTACGGCAGCGCCTTTTGGGACCATGTATGGACGAAATGGTCCAGCGCCAATAACCGGATCCCATATCTCACCCTTTTTAGGGATAGGACACCCTGCAGGTGTCTTCTCAAACTCAACAACCTTCCACTGTGCGACTCTATAGACTAAATTTCCCGGAACGGCCTCGCTGAACGGCTTAGATTCATGGAAAAACAAGGAGTAGTCTTTAACATCAAATATTTTTCTAGACTCGAATTAGATGGGCACCAAATAGGTAGAATTAAACTTACGTAAAATGAGACATCTCGAAATATGAAGCTGCGATGACTTAGCTCATGTTCATATATTCGTAGGTTAGTACTTACTACTTTGTATGTGTATTGATATGCCGTTGAGACGCGCATCAACAAATGACGATGGCTTCACCGCAGGTAGTTTGAAAGATAAGAAAACGCGTACCACAAGGTGGATGATATTGACCCGAATCAGTGGCTCGAATCTATAAAAACAGGTTAGTGGATAGAGCTGAGTTCATGTGGAAGATGCTGCGGGTGCCTTACAATCAATTTGAATTCTTTCGCCGCAGTGAGGGTTGTACTGTGCTGTTCACACAGAAATTGTGAAAGAGTACTAAAGAAAGAATGTCAGTGAGTGAGATCCAGCTTCTTAATACAACCTACGAACACTTGTAAATTGTGGCGGCGAGGTTGCAGCCTTGAAGTTGTGACAGAGAGATGGCTGTGGGAGTGTTGGTATTGAGCGTCAACTTTACTGAATGACTCTCCAAAAGCCTGTCGAGGTTTTAGAAAACCAAAGAAAGTAACGGTGTGGTAAATAAAAGAAACAAAGAAGACGTGAGGTAAATAAATTGCCTGCGAAGTTTTGTGTGTTGTGGTTAAGAAGGTATACTGTACGCAATAATTCACAGCTGTCAGAGTGAGAGAAAGTTGACAAAATATTGAAAGTTATAAACAGTACGTTTAAGATCGCGAGGAAGAAAATTCACCAACGAAGACAGCTGCAGTACCAGTTCCATCGTCTCACCAAGTCCACCAGGATTAGCCCAGCACTCGCTGATGAGTGGGTGTTTTCCCAATAATCAGCCAGCGGGGAGAAGACTGTCATTTGCTCATGGCGCCATGCACGATGCACGGCGCCTGCGCTTCCGCGCAGCGGGGGCGAGAAGAGCCAGTAGTAACGGAGCCGTTATTTGGGCCATATGAAATTAAAGTGAATATAATCAATAACTTACTAGGGTATCCTTGAAAAATGAATAACCTTGGAAAAATCAGGAATCTGTTTTTATCACTTGGAAACGAAAATGGATCGGTAACATTTTGACATTTACACTAAAGTTTGAAAATAGCTACTGAAGAATATGTAACGCAAAATGCATCGTAGCCATTTTGCCCATTTATATACAGGTTTTCAACCCCCCATCTCAGGCCGAGATTGTCAGCACCGCTGGACGGTATGGCAGCAGGCCATAATCAGTATCAACACCAGCAGCCCGTCCTTGGTAGAGCAGCTGCAAGTTGCACGCATCAATGGTGAAGGTCTGATCGGGGTTGCTGCGAACGATATCACCATGGCTGATGTCGTTGGTCCAGGTGGCGCCACTGTTGGCCTTGCCGGCGAATGGGGCATCCTCGGTCGCTGCCTGCGGTGCCCACTCTCCCGCAAGGGAGTCAGACGTGAACGAGCGGAAGTACCTGCCGCCAGCCCCGACAGCCTCAACGATCATGAGATACTTCTGCTGCCCAGCGATGGTGTAGACCTGGACACCTTCAAACAGGTTGTCGGTCGTATCCGTCATGATTGTCTCGTAATCAGCACCGAAGCTGCCTGGGAAATCCCCGATGGGCATGCTGGCGCGGTAGATCTTGCCATTGTCTCCACAGAAGAAGAGGTACATGTCGGTGTCATCACCGATGAGCGTCTGGTCGATGACGCCAGTGTCGGAGTCGGTGATGGTACCGGTGAAGAGTTCCTGCGCCGCCGACCATCCGTTCGCGTTGGTGGGGTCGCTCGACGTCTTGTAAGAGAATGCTGTCGGGCCCCATTGGTAGGCGAGGATCCAGGTGTCTGCTGGCGAGAACTGGAAGAGCGTGGGCGCCACGGTGTATTCGTCCATCGCGTTCTGGCTCGCTGAACTCATTTCAGACCAGTCGGTGAAGAGGCCGAAGTTCATAGAACCCCAGGTCGTTCCCTGGTCGTGGAAAGTAGCATACACGAGATACTGGCCGTCGTAGGGGACTGCGGTGAAGTCTTTGAGCGAGGCCCATCCTGACGTCGGTTCCGCAAGTGCTTCTGTCGATGTCCACTTGTAAGTCGACGGGAGGTCGCAAGCCTGGCCGGACACGAGTGGCAGCGCCACGAACAACAAAGCTGTAGTGAAAATCATGGTGGTAGACAACTGATAATGGGCTTTGGTGACATCTCAACTGAAGAAGATAGCAGCCATTTATATATCATTTTCGCCAGTTCGGCTGGCAAAACGGACTTCTACTCCCCCCACCGGGACGACAATAGGCTAAGGAAGGGAAGATGGAGTTTCTAGGAGATCGACGGCGATCATCGTATTTGAAGAAGTATAAACGTCTGGGGTCGATAGTTAGCATGTGTACGTCGGCACTTTTACTGTAGTATAAGTATCAAACCCCAAATCCCACTTGGCATATAGCCGACGAATAATATGGTTAAAGGTTGTCTTTGCGGGGTTGTAATGTCGTAATGTTTTCGTGTTTTGATAGCTCCCCCCGCATTCTTCATTTGCCGTAGTATACGCCCCTAACCTTGTCTGTGATTTTGGTGCGTGTAACCCCGCCGTGGAATGTTCGATTTCTTTACTAGATCCAATTAACCGGCAGGGGATGCAACCGACTGCCCTTGCAACTGCCGGTACAGGACTAGCTTTAGAGTTTAGACTTCATGTCCAGTGTCGAGTCCGCCGCGTTGGAGGGATCCAACGCTGTGAAGTGACATATGGGCATGTTTGATTGATGCATAAATATTCCCGTCATATATATTTCCGCTCCACCCTCTCAATAGCCGCATAATCCCTTCAGCAGTGCTGTACGAAGGGCGTTGGAGATATAGAATATAGAGGGGAGTAGAGGGAGCGAGCCAAGGGAGGGAGTCTCCCCTCCCCGCATAGTCTGTAGTTGTTTAAAATATAGTATGTAGCGGCTCTTGGTCGGACATTAGCAACACAATACTCGCCGACTTGGCAATTGTATCAGATAGAGTAGACAGCAATCGGCAGTGTCTCAAGATTAGCGCGTATCACGTGCAACATATCATGTGGACATATTAGCTAGCTAGTCACGTGCCAGTATAGCAGCTACCACGTGCTAGGTAGCACGTGATACGCGCTCTTCGGCTAATTTTGAGACATGGCTGGCGATTGCCGTCTCTATTTTTAAAATCTAGCATAGGGGCGGAAGGGTGTGGCGCAGGCAGGTTGCAGCTAATGAAGTACATACAAAGCAAAGCACTCGATATCCCGGTCTTTTTCTGTCTTTTCAGTTTTCTATGTCTTTTCTGTCTTTTCCGCCTTTCCTGTCTTTTATACCCTTCCTGTCTTTCCTGTCTTTTCTCTCCTGCTTTTGCCGTCTTTTCTGTCTTTTTCTATACGAGCGTGTACGTACAACGGTACGGTTCGAATATTACTGTATGTAGATAGCTACGGGTCTTCATTGGGGTCTCACACAATGCAAGTATAATGTTGACTGACAGCACTAAACCAGATATGGCTAGATCAGGGTTATAGACTGCCCGTCCCGGTTGTACGTACCTAGTCCTACCCGCTTGTCAGCGCTCCTGCTGGCCAATCAACTGTCAATGCGAACCATACAAAAGCTCTGATCGCCGCTGGAATTACTATGCTGTTGTCTCCTCTGGCCGCCGTTCATACCAGTGATGAACCAGCTTATTAAAGCACTGACTTTAGCGGCATTAGCGACCATACCGCACTGTTAAAAGTCCCAATTGGCGACAATTAACATAGCCACAGCTTACTGTTCGGCCGGCGTGATCTTCCACTACCCCTCGCCCCCACAGCGTTAGACAGGCACGCCCGAAGGAAGCTTGGCGTGCCTCAGCCCTCTTGCGCCAATGGCCTCATGGTTTAGTAGCGCAAGCGCGAACTCCTGACTTTCCCCATTTCCTGGCGGATTGACAGGTTTCGTCCTCTTTCCATTCTGCGTTGTGTCGTCGCGATCTCGTCGCGATCTCGTCACGATCTTTCGACAGCGACGATGAAGTCGATTGTCACCATTTCGCTCTTGGCGCTTGTTCAGCTGTCGGCTGTCGAGGCCGTCGCTTCTTTTCTGCCTTCAGGATTCAATGTGTGGTGGTGGCAATCAGGTAAGACCCGGAAACCCCACCGTCGCAAGTCCGCCGTCTAATGAAGGCTCCCAGCCCTCACCGTGAAGGACCGTCTCTATATCGACGGTGGTGAGATATATTCTCGGACGTCAGGCGTGTCCCATGGATCTACCTATGCTATCGACCTTACAAAGTCTTGGACCACGTCCACCGTCGAGGGAACAGGATACCCGAGAGATAAAAGTTGGGCTCCCGTTCGGCGCGCGCATCTCTACTACGATGAGTCGCATGACATGGTCTACAGCCAAGCTGGTCAGCTTTACGGCTCCCTCTTGACTCCCGTCAAACCACACACATATACGCCACCCGAAGTTTGGGGTTTTAAGCCAGACGGGACAGTGACCTGGTCGATACAGTACTCCAGGTCTCTCACACCCACCTTCCCCTACGTCTCAAATGTCGAAAACGCTCTCTGGGCTAGTACAGACAAGAAGCACTTTAGTCTCGGCGGTTCAATCGGTTACCTTTACAGCGGAGGCTCGCGCGGAGAGCTTGCAATGAATCAATTCCTTACTTATGACTACGAGACGCAAAGCTTTGAGAATAAAACGCATCCGGCACATTACATTCAAGGCGGCGCAGAATATGTTCCCACGTATGGCGAGGAGGGTGTCCTGATTTTCTTCGGGGGCAAGACTCCTACAGACCGGAATGTGGCTGACAGGAACATCGCCGACATGGGCATTATCCTGGTCTATGATATCCATAACGACAAATTCTACAACCAGAGCGCTACGAATGCGCCAGCTGGAAGATATAATCTGTGCTCTGTGGGATCTAGCAATGCGGGGAATAATTCATATGAAATGTATGTCAGGATCCTGATTCAATAAACCCATGTTAACAACCTCAGCTTCATGTACGGCGGAACCTCGGGCACGAAATCCACCAGCAATGCAGACGAGATGAGTAAAGTGTTCATTCTCAGCCTCCCTTCTTTCCATTGGATTGAAGTCCCGGAGCCAGCCGACAGCTGGCGCACAGCCCACACCTGCCAAACCATCGCCCCAGCGTCTATTGGCAAGCACAACAGGCGACAGATGATCTCCATTGGTGGCAAGCATGATCCGACCCCTGATGGTGTAAGCGCCAGTAAAACTCAAGATACTTGGACATCGGGGATGAAAATCTTCGACCTCACGACTCTTACTTGGGGCAATGAATATTTGGCAGATGCAAAGGCATATGAGAGATCGGACATCGTCAATACCTACTATAATGATAACGACGGCTACCCGAATATCTGGGGCGATCCAGCATTGGAGGGCATTTTCAAAACCGACCGCTCTCTGAAGGTTACAGGGCCTACCTCTCCTGGGGATCCCACCGCGCCTGGGGCTGATGGGCCCGAGAACGGGTCGCCCGATGCGGGCGCGGGCGAGAAGAAGTCTGTAAACACCGGTGCCATTGCTGGCGGTGTTGTTGGTGGCGTGGCCGGGCTTGCTATCGTGGGACTAGCAGCGTTCTTGTGGAGGAGGCGGACAGCAAAAGCGGACCAGCAGTATAGTAGCGCACCAAGCAACCCGCAACACCCAACCCAGGGCCCGACCGAAATGCCGGTGGGGTACACGGATCAACCGAAGGCGGAGTTGCCGGGGGAGCATTATAGGAGCGAGCTTCAGTGATGCTCTCGCGTGTGGGTTTTGGATTGGGTGCGGAGGGAGGGAGAACCTCTGGCTAGGGGTCCTGGGGGTAAACGGCGCAGTTATAAACGGTGAACGTTTGGGTATATTCCACAGCATTTTATGTTGTTTAGCAAGCGCATGTTGTATATAAATTCATATTTACTTTACATGTATTCCACGATAGCGCCTTGCTGCATAATTGAACTCAAAATATTTGATTTGAAGATAAAACCTGTAACATAGCATGAGACATCGAAAAGCACAATTAACATCACGCATTGGAAAGTCATATAATATTGGTCATAACAGATTTTTATTCGTTCATGCAGTAAAAGGGGTCCTAAACTTCATTGCACATCTGTATTACTTACCGGCGACGATCGATGAAAAACCATGATATACACCGGGGTTCCGAGCAGGAGGTAAAAACAAACTATGAAAACAAGAGAACGCCACTGGCGACTAGCCAGAAACTTTGAGAGCCGTCTAACGCCACAGTAAAACTTTTTTGGAATAGCCCTCAAGAAGCCCACAGGAAGCTCGATCCCATTCAAGATGTCTCCAGAACGGAAACATAAGAATGTTCGTCTCGACTTCGTAGTATTCAAAAGCCCACGTTTTCTGGTCAAAATGCCCACAAAAGCCAACTAGGAACAGCCGTCATTGTCATGTCAAAAGCCACTGGTGTCACTTCCGAAGAAGCTTGATCTCAAAGCCACAGCTCCCAAAAGGGAGTATAAGTCTAGAGCGGACAACCCACAGAGCCGACGAACCACAAGCCAACGTGTCAAAAGTATCTCAAAAGGAGCCCTCAGTCCTGTGCGGCAGTTATGTGCATCATCCCAAGCAGCCCGACATTTAGAAGGTCTGCTTCTTGCCAGAGAAGTCGCCGAAGCCGCCACGGTTGGTGCTGCCACCACGACCGCCGCCACGTCCACCTCCACGTCCACCACGGTCGCCGAAGCCACCACGTCCACCGCCACGTCCACCTCCACGTCCGCCACGGTCACCGAAGCCACCGCGTCCACCACGTCCACCGCCACGTCCACCACCGCGTCCACCACCGGCATCGCGGTCTGGGCGAGGAGTAGCGTAATCCAGGCGAACTGGGCGTCCACCGACGTCAGCACCCATCATGTTCTCCATAGCGTTCTTGGCATCCTCAACCGAAGAGAAGGTGATGTATCCGAAGCCCTTGGGGTTGCCAGAGTCCCTGTAAAATATTAGTGGGAAGCACATTTTTTGTGTGGACGGTATAACTTACATATCGGTTGGGAGTCTGACGTTCACGACAGTGCCGTGGACACCGAAAGCCTCGCCGAGCATGTCCTCGTTGGCCTCGAAAGAGATGTTGCCGACGAAAAGGGTGTCGGACTCTGGGTTCTTGGCATCACCGTAGGTCTGGGCGCGAGCGTTGGCGCGGTCCTTTGGTGCGGCGTTGTCACGGGGGGTGGAGAAGTCAACGTTGGCCTCGCGACCGTCGATGAGAGCACCCTTCTTGGCCTTGAGGGCAGCGGCGGCATCGGCGGAGTTGGAGAACTCAACATAACCGAAACCCTTGGAGCGGCCAGACTCGCGGTCAGAGATGACGCGAGCGCCAGTGATCTCACCGAACTCCTCAAACTCGCGGTACAACCACTCGTCATCAATGTTCCAGCTCAGGTTACCAACGAACAGGTTCTTGGATCCGGTGTCCTCGACCTCAGTCTTGGACTTCTTGGCGGCGGTCTCCTCCTCCTCATCGTCGGCCTTGCGCTTCTTGGAAGGGGCGGCCTCCTCGGTGCTCTCCTCCTCCTCAGAGTCGTCAGAGTCATCAGAGTCTTCCTCCTCGTCGCTATCGGAAGAATCGGAACCAGACTCCTACAATGATCAGCTTAGGTGCACTATAGATAATACTGATGGAGACTTACAGTTGCCTTTGCGACGGCCTTGGCGGATCCGTTCACAGCAGCCTTTGCGGCCTTGACAACCTTGGCAGGGGCGGCCTCCTCCTCGCTGTCGGAAGAATCGTCACTGTCGCTCTCCTCGGTGGCGGCGGCGGGCTTGGAATCATCAGAATCAGAATCAGATGAACCATCCTCGCTTTCGCTGGATGAGGATGAGTCAGAGGAATCAGAGGTAGCTACCTCTTTCTTGGCAGCACCGTTGGCAGTCTTCTTGACCTCGACCTCAGACTCGGACTCGGATTCGGATGAGCTGGCGGCAGACTCTGCGGACTCAGAGTCGGAGTCGGAAGACTCAGATGGTGGTGCGGCCTTCTTGGACTTCTTGGATGGGGTAGCCTTTGCGACAACCTCCTTGGCGGCCTTCTTGCTCACAACTGGTGCCTGTGATGGTTTAGTGATTGACCCGGATTAAACATTTGAGAGTTGTTATTACCTCAGACTTGACCTTGCTGCTGGTCTTGGTATCCTTTGATTTTCCCATTTTGACGGAATGTATGATGAAGAGTGATTGGGGGAGAAGGTAGAATTTGTGAAGGATGGAAGGGGTGGTTGAGAAGAAAGTGGTAGAGGCCTGGTATTTGTACTCAGATAGAAAAAAGATGGCGGGCGGGTTCACGGTCCAACAGAGAAAATCTCTTAGCGCCCCGATAACAAAAATTTATGCGGGCAGGTTTTCTGCCGCTGGGGGCTCTTGGCGGTCAGTAAATACGCTAGTTTGTTTCGAGGCAAGCGTATTATCGACGCCCGACCTCACAACTCGGAGGTGGTGAGAGCTTCAATTACCTATCTAAACTGCCCGACCAACGGTGAACCCCTGGGAACAAACGTCGCCGTAGATATCTCGGATACCCAATCGCTTTGTTTCGACCAATCGCCTTGCCTTGCGCACCCTCTTCCATCCTCAATGGCGCCCACTCCAGAATCTGCCGCGTTCCTGGC
Organism: Pseudogymnoascus sp. VKM F-4281 (FW-2241); assembly: GCA_000750745.1. Taxonomy (NCBI): domain Eukaryota; kingdom Fungi; phylum Ascomycota; class Leotiomycetes; order Thelebolales; family Thelebolaceae; genus Pseudogymnoascus; species Pseudogymnoascus sp. VKM F-4281 (FW-2241). The sequence continues at coordinate 13,324 of JPJV01001673.1, forward strand.
GAAGAAGCCAACGGTCCCAGCGAGCTTCGACGGTGTCGACTACGATGACACGCCGCGATTGAAGCAAGCACAGGATGCTATTCTGCGCGAGCAGTGGGTTAGGAGTATGATGGCACGTCTCGTCAGAGAAGAGATGGGGAAGTGCTACTATCGCGAGGGAGTCAACCACCTCGAGAAGTGCGGAGCGTTAAGAGGTGAGGATACCCGGAACCCCGTCCCTTTGTCTTTATTTCTGGCTCTGATTGAGGATGGATGATTGTTGGAGGTACGGAAACTAATTGAGCATTGCAGAGAGATATTTCGAGCTGCTCAAAGAGTCCAAGATCCGGGGTTACTTGTTCCAGCAGCAAAACTACATCCCCGAGAAATAGATGGAGACGGAGACAAATCGAGTACGGGCAAGCGGGGGTTTATGAACTACCAATGAGGCAAAGTCAATGGCAAGGGAAGGGCATGGTAGAGTGGAGGGTAGATGGTGTTGTGCGTGCGGGCATACTGGGGCCGTACGCTGCTATGAGAATCTCTGCAGTTGTATATAGTACGGAATGTACAAAATTAAGTCAATTTTCGAATTAGCCTACTTGATAATTCGTAAATGAATAAGTTGTTGCGACTCCAATCGTATGATGGTCGTTCCAGACAAGGTAGTCTTCGGCTTTTGATATTGCGCGTTTGGCCTACCTTGGTGACCGCAATAAACTTCTATCCCAATAATCTACAGCGCTGCTCTCATTCGGATCGGAATTCCACCAGCCAAACAACATCATCATGATTTGTAGCCGCTGCCTCCACAGGGCGTCAGCTCTACCTCTGCGTATACAGCACACTTTCCTGCGTCCCCTTACAAATTCCGCCACCAGCGCCTTACCTGCGACCCCAGCAGCCTCTACAGGACCAACAATCTCGACACCTCTACCTCCTAGGCCGAAGGCAAAAGCCAACCTACCGGTATCCGCCGCGCCGGCCGGGACGATATTGAAGGGGTTAAACTATTTAAAGGGCAGAGATGATCCCACCGCACTTGCTGAGGAGGAATACCCCGAGTGGCTGTGGAGGTGCTTAGATGTGGACAAAAAGGGCAACGTCGGAGACGAGCTTGAGGGGGATGAGTTCTGTATGTCTATGCCACAGTGAATGCCATTACGATATCATCGAGCTAACTTCCAATCTTTACAGCTAAATCCAAAAAGACCCGTCGTTTAGTTGCGAAGAGGCAACGGAAGCTCGAAGCCCGCCTGATCGCGTCTGGCGACACCGAGTCTCTCATTCCAAAGGTCCCGTTGCAGCAGCAGACAATTGATCTGCCGTCCAATGAGCAGGGAAGCGTGGAGGGTGCTTTGGATGCCGTGGCAAAGAGAGAGGAGCTGACGAAGGCGATGAGGGGAGAGAGGAGGGCGAAGATCAAGGAGACGAACTTCTTGAAGGGCATGAACTAGTCATGGCCTTGGTTGTAACAACATGTGGGGAATTATTGTATTGTATATTGCAAGGGATACACAGGATATACCAAAATTAAGAGAGCACATATCACTGCAGGTACATCTGGCACTATTATATGTTTTGAGGATTGAAATCCCTGTGGCCCTTGCCACATTATAAATTACTGTAGTTGATAGGATACTCTCCTTTTTTACCAATTAGTCCATAACGCCTTGCCAAACATCAGAATCCAGCCTCCCAAGGTATTGACAACGCCGGGTCCCACTTTACATGCCCCTTCAACTCGATTCTAATCTTCATCCCCCTCGCCGATTGCAGATTTCTTAAGCTGTAACTCAGCCTTAACCTTCTCAATATTCCCCTTAATTCTCGTTTTAAGGATCGGATTGACCTGCATCTCCCATGACGCCTGCAGGCTTGCCAGTTGCTTCTCCATCTCGGCGATATCTTCTTTGGCACCCTGGAGCTGGGCCAATCTTGTACGCTCGTCATCGTCAATCTCGTCGCCAGAGCCGCCGTCTACGTCGTCGTCTTCAACGCTAGCATCAGAAGACTCGTCGCCACTATCTCCATTTACATTGCCGCTTGCATCCGGTGTGCCAGTTGTAATCGTTGCAATCGGTGTTTCGGCGATGGCGTTAGATGCGGGTGTTCCCATATCAAAATCGGCCTCGAAAGCAGCCTCCAAATCAGCCTCAAGGTCAGCATCAAGATCATGCTCCTCTCCCTCCTCTTGTTTGGGTACCCCATTGCCATTGATATGACCGTAATACGCAGTGCCATCATCAATATCTCCATCTGCGTCCTCATCTTCGGAATATCCTTCCTCCTCGTCGTAGGCGAGTGGGCTTCCAAATGAACGGCTCCCTTGCCGGCTCTGGACTTCGGGTTCAATGAGCTCATGTCTGATACTTTCTGCCTTTAGATCGGCCTCCAAAAGTTTTTCAACGGCGTCCTCCACGGCTTCAATGGCTGTCCTGCTGATGCGCTTTCTGAACCGGCGCTTGCGCGCAAAGTGCATGGGAGGCGTTAATCCATGGGGGTATTGAAAAGTATGAGGATCAACAATCTTTGGTAGATCTATCGTTGCCGCCTCTGCCTCCGTCTTTATTGGCGCAAAGACCAAAAGCATCTGGCAGATGTCTGCTGATTTCCACCACCCCCTCTTGTCCCAACTCTTCATGCCCTCAATAACACAAGGTAGATCAACTAGGGTCGCTGCGTAGTGATGCTTGCGTACCGTTACAATCGCGCGACGCCCTTCCGTGTGTATGAATTTCATCTGGATGTCTGCCCCGTTTTCGGTTTTCGGTTTTTCAAAAGTCTTATTCTGAATCGCCTCTCGGATATAGTCGCAGTCTGGTCCAGGTATCATGCGCAATATAAATTCTTCCACCACAAGAGGGTCTTCTTCTCTGTCGCTGGCCTCGGAGTCATAGCCCTCTCCAAGCGGTCTCTTTGGCGGCTTGCCTTTAAATTTTGCTTTTAAAACGGTTGGAGCCTTCGGGCCTCCTAGGCTCAGCTTTAGCTTTTTGGGCGCTCTCTCAGCAACAATGCGTGATTTGCTATCATCTTCATCGTCGGATTCGTCTTTTATACGTTTGCCATTCTTATTCGCTGCAGCTTTGGCAGATGGTTTGGATGCTCGCCCAGCCTTGGTTTTCGGGAGTGGCTTCGATACGACCTCATTTGGTGTCGTTTGCTTTGATCCATTGCTCATGTTAAACCTAATCTTTGGGGCGGCACTGCTGGGAGTCGGAGTGCCCGCGGTTGATGGACTCTTCCTCGTGAGGTTGAACCCTGGGGTGGAACCACCGCCACCGATTTTGAGAGTAATAGTGGGTTTCGACATCGTAGTTGATGAAGTCGCAGTACTTCTTTAATGGTGCATTTGGTTGGTTCGAAATGTCTGCGAAAGTGTCTTCAAGCAGAGGTTGCGTCCATCATAAGAGCGATGTGAATGTAAAGTGTATGGTTGTTCCCACTATGTCCGCCACACCCAGGTCGCGTCGGGGGTTCGGGGAAATAATAATCCAGGGCCCAATACCTGGCGGGAAACCGATGTGAATAAGGTACGAGACAACTCGACAGCTTTACCCCTCACAACCTGTATATGTTTCTTGCAAACAATGCAAAGTGAAGATTGCAGAGCTGATTGAGAATGGCTACGCCTTCACCCCACAAGCCTCGACGCAAGGGGAAGAAAGCTGGCAGCGAAGTCTCCTTTGCAAGCAATGTCATCAAACACAGCGCCGGCCGCGTCAAAGACTCCACTGGAAGCCTATCGGCCTCGCCTACTGGAGTAAAACCAGCATATCCTCTTGCAGCTTTTATGTGGTCAGCTCGTGGAGGTGTTTCACAATGGACCGTGCTACCAATTGTCCTCATGGTCGTAGGAATGATCCGTTGGGCGGCTGGGTTATGGGGTTATTCAGGTATGGCTCCAACTGGGATTCCTGGAAGATATTCGTACTAATATCCTTCTGTTCGGCAGGCTACCAGAACCCTCCTATGCATGGCGACTATGAAGCGCAGCGGCATTGGATGGAAATCACAACCCAACTACCAATCTCTCAATGGTACTTCCATGACCTCGAGTGGTGGGGTTTAGATTACCCGCCCTTGACAGCTTATCACAGTTGGGTCTTTGGGAAAATCGGGTCTTATATAGATCCAAAGTGGTTCCTTCTGCATACTTCAAGGGGTTTGGAAGATGACACGCTCAAGGTTTTCATGCGGGCCTCTGTCATCATCTCCGAATACTTGGTCTATATCCCCGCGGCCGTTATATTCGTCAGGCGATACAGCCGCCTCCAGGGCGTTCAAACTTGGGATGCTTCTGTTGCGCTGGTTGCAATTCTACTCCAACCGGCAACCATACTCATTGACCATGTCCATTTCCAGTATAACACTGTGATGCTTGGTTTGGTTCTGGCTTGCGCATCAAGCATAGTGGCAGGCCGCTACATGTGGAGCTGCGTATTCTTTGTTTTTGCTCTTGGGTTCAAACAAATGGCGCTCTACTACGCACCGGCCATTTTTGCTTACCTACTGGGTGTATGCATTTTCCCAAATATCAATGTTCCTAGGTTCCTCGGCATCGCATTGGTCACAGTTATTGCCTTTGCGCTCTTGCTGTTACCCATCATTGCGGGTGCAATCTACGATCATCATAATGGCATAGATGCCATCCCCGAATTGAACGGCCATGCCCCTATCTTCCCCATTCTGGCTTCGTATGCGGCCTACTTGGACCCACATGCGTGGTACTTTTCTCCCGTGCACCAAGTTGCGCAGCTCGTTCACCGCGTCTTCCCTTTCGCTCGCGGCTTATTCGAGGACAAAGTTGCGAACTTCTGGTGCGCTCTCAATATTGTCTACAAGCTGAAATACCTCCCAATTGTCCAGTTGCAACGTCTCTCGCTTTTAGCGACCCTGGGGTCTATTTTCCCACCATGTGTGGCTATATTTGTGAACCCCAGAAAAGAACTGCTGCCACTGGCACTGGCTGCGACAGCCTGGGCCTTTTTTCTCTTTAGCTTCCAAGTACACGAAAAATCGGTCTTATTGCCTCTAATGCCCATGACGTTACTTCTCGCTTCGAAAACTGGCATGCATCCATATACACGGTCGTGGGTTGGTTTTGCAAACATTCTCGGCGCGTGGACCATGTTCCCTTTGCTTCAACGGGTTGAACTACGAGTTCCATATACAGTGTTGACATTGCTTTGGGCATACCTCCTCGATATACCACCAGTGAGCTGGGGAGTCTATCGAAAACCCGGATGGGGCAAAAGCACATTAGAGCAGGGCACAGTCTTCATACATACGATCTTTTATCTTGTTATGATTATATGGCACGGCCTTGAAGCCTTTGTGAACGCGCCGAAGGGTCTACCAGATCTGTGGGTGGTTATTAACGTGGTAGTTGGAGCAGCAGGATTTTCCACATGCTATTTGTGGTGCTTGGGCAGTCTCATCATCAACAGCCGTCTCATGGAGACGTCAAGTGGCCAAAAGGAAACCCCGAAGAAGAAGACGAAATAATGGTGTCCAAGAAAAGACCATAGAGGAAGAGATGGTGATACCCATAGGACATTATAGGGCTTGAGCGATCAATAGCTTAGTCATGTACATTTTATAACAGAATACTATGAATGAAGACTATTTAAAATGCTGTGCATCGTTTTCTTGTCACTTCCGTTCGAACACTAAACTAAGAGATAGTGTTCCTTGGTAATCGTACTCGGCAGCAAGGTTGAGATGTACTGTACAGTATAGTGGAGTCACTTTCGGGTTCGGAGGAACATCCCCACGCTCCAGGCAGACAGGAAATGAGAGTTGCTAATAAAGGTACGGTTTCCGCGATAAAAACAGCATACGACCCTTAGCAATTTATATGGTCTGCCGGTAAAGTAATCCACATTCTTTCCACTCTAAGAATCATTCCTCTGACAGATTGTACAGATAAAGCACTTCGTATCCGTCACTGTTCGGACATACCGTGCCTATTGCCTACCATAAAAGATTACCATTAATATCGGGACTGGCAATGGCTCCTTCAAATCAACCAGCGTACACACTCAACCAGTCATTTCCCCTTTTCGCCCACCTCCCAACCGAGATCCGCCTCAGTATATGGCACCTTACTCTTACTCCTCGAGTGATCGAGATACAGCTCTCTTCTTTCAGCTCCCACGATGTGTATGCAATCTCAGACCCGATGTACAAGACTCCTCTCACGCGACCGCGGCTACACGCCCTTTTTCATGTTAACCGCGAGACTCGCTCAGAAGCCTTTGCCATCTTCCTCCCTCTGTCGCCTCAACCAAACGGCGTGTTTTCGTTCCCGCATATGCACCCCTTCGATCTGACTTCGCACGCACTCGATACTTATATATTTCTTTTGCCACTCTATTATCTTCAGCAGCAGCAATCGGATCCGGCCGTGATGTTTTCTGCAGATGCCGCGCAGGCTATGGGACTGACGCGAGAATTTATTTTGGACCGACTTGCCACACCAAACGACGGACGTGAAGTTTCTAGGATTGAGTCTATGGGCATTATGTGGAACGACATGCACATTAAAGACTCGTCGACACTTATAGAAGCATTACAACCGTATAAAAGCTTGAGATATTTATTTATTTGCATTGTGGAACAAACGGCCGAGGGCGAGCTGTACAAGAAAGGAAAAAGAGTCGGTGGATTGACGATGTCGCTGGTTCTGAGAGAAGGGTCACAAGTCCGAAGCAAGGTTTTATTCAGAATCTTGGATGAATATCAAGAGCTTGCCAAACGGATGAACATGGCATTAGCTGAGGCTGGAATGTCAACAGAGTTAGGTGTTAGATTGTTGAGACTTCAGAAGTAAATCCGAGTCATGTCTACAGGTTCTGTTGTTATGGCGTGAGCAAAGCAACCGTAGAGCAACAGGTTTCTAAGTCGAGTAAACAACTCCTTGAGAATCAAGCTCCCCCAGCGCCTCACAAGAGTCAAAATGGGGTACAAAGAGTGAGAGCACTGGAGTTTGAAAAGCACTACATGCCGTTTGTAAAGAGCATATTGATGCATGGTTTAGGTTAGGTTGATTTGAAGTCGGCCCTCGCCCAGAGCAAATCGTCTATTTATGAGAAGTTTAGTACTTCCCATTTGAATGCAACATTTCATTAGCACGTGATTTTTCAATAATTGATGGGGATCAACTTTCGACTGGAATCAGACGTATGCACGACCTGATAGATCCATGTTCCCCGATGCAACTGGAATCAGCATGCCACGACTTCTATATGATAGGGCCTTCGAGCCTTAATCATTATATCATCCTCTTAGTGGTATCTGGGGTCGGCCCGCTCTAAGACACAGCGGACGTGGGGTAGCATGGGGGTACATGGTTGTAGCGCGGGGTAATTGAGTGCATATTGTTCGCGTTCATCAATCATCCAGCCATACATCTTTGTTGCCTTCTATCTCAAGATGCGTCGTCATCTGTCAGCTGGTACTTCCCTACATAACCCCCAAACCGATATCGCAGGCTGTGGCGGGGAAGGAGCAATGCAAAGAAAAAGGTGAAAGACTCACATTCCCGCTGCTTCTCTTTATATTCCATATTTCAAGAGATAATCCCATACTTATAGAGGAGCACTCCTTATCCAAGTTCCCTAAGTTTCTATAGACTATTATCGTTTGTATTCCCAGAATCATGACTGTGGTACCTGAAAATGACTTGGTCCCAATTGCGGCCCGCCCAAAGGTGCTCATACCAGAAAGGGTTTCGCCAGATGGCCTGGCCATTCTCCAGGGCTCACTCGATATCGACCAGCGCTCTGGTCTAAGTGCTGACGAATTGAAAATTCTCATCCCAGATTACGATGCGTTGATCATCCGCTCGGAGACCAAAGTCACGGCCGAGCTCCTCTCGGCTGCCACAAAGCTGAAAGTGGTTGCCCGAGCTGGAGTGGGAGTTGACAATGTTGACGTCGCTGCTGCAACTGACCTCGGTGTTATTGTTGTAAACTCGCCTAGTGGGAATATTGTGGCCGCCGCGGAGCATACAATTGCATTGCTTCTGGCAACCGCTAGGAATATCCCCGCGGGGTCTTCCAGCCTTTCAGAAGGGAAGTGGATACGAAGCAAACTCGTTGGGGTAGAAGTCAGTAACAAAACGCTGGGTATAATTGGACTGGGCAAAGTTGGACTTAAGGTGGCACGTATGGCTGTCGGATTGGGCATGACAGTCGTTGCCTTGGATCCATACGCCAGTCCTGAGATTGCGGCTGCGAGCTCAGTATCCATGGTCTCGGATTTACAAGTGCTCCTTCCTCTAGTTGACTTTCTAACAATACATACGCCCCTGGTAGCAAGCACTATGGACCTGATAAGCACCGAGGAGTTAAAGAAGATGAAGAAGACTGCAAGGGTCCTGAATGTTGCAAGGGGAGGCGTGTTTAACGAAGAAGCTCTTTTGGAAGCACTAGAATCCGGGACAATTGCAGGTGCTGGCTTAGATGTGTTCACGTCCGAGCCGCCCGCGCCAGATTCCGCAGCCCAAAAGCTTAGCCGACATCCAAAGGTTGTGGCAACCCCTCATTTGGGAGCGAGCACGGTAGAAGCCCAAGAGAATGTTAGTTTGGATGTGTGTGCTCAAGTCCTTACGATTCTCTCGGGGGGGCTCCCAACATCAGCTGTCAACGCCCCTTTGATTCTACCAGAGGAATACAAGAAGCTTCAGCCGTTTGTACGGCTTGTTGAAAGCCTGGGGGGTTTCTACACGCAGCACTTTGGCTCGCGTGGCACTGCCACCGGTGGCAAGACTTTCGACCTGATTTATGAGGGAGAATTGGCTTCTATATCAAATACTCGACCCCTGTTCGCTGCGCTTGTCAAGGGGTTGACGTCTTCCATCTCCGACTCTGGTGGCCGTGATGTCAACATTGTCAACGCCTCATTGATCGCCAAACAAAAGGGGATTGTTATCAACGAGAGCCATCGTCGGGAATCCACTAGTCTGACTTATGCCAGCTTGGTCACCTTGCGAACATCGAATTTTGACGGGACAGGAGAGCAAACGATCTCCGGATACGTGTCAGGAAATACCATTTACATCTCGAAGCTCGATAGGTTCACCACTAGTTTTATTCCAGAAGGCACCTTGATCATTTGCCACAACTATGATTCGCCGGGCATGATTGGGCATGTGGGTGGTATTCTAGGCAGCCGCGACATCAATATCAAGTTCATGAGTGTGGCGGCGCTGGATGGCCCAGGCAATACTGCTTCAAGCCAGGACACAAATGGTAAAACACAGAAGGAGGCACTGATGATTCTAGGGGTCGATGGGGTTGTCGGAAAAGAAAATATTGCTGACCTCGTCGCTCAGGAAGGCATACTTGAGGTGTCAGTGGTGACAATTTGAGGGCTTTGACGTGTTGACACTAGTTCTATGAAAACACGGACTATTCCAAATATATAAAGAGCACCACAAATAAGCAAGTGATTATAAACACTAGAGAGGCTATACAAGCCTTTTTGCCTCATCCATGGGTGTATGTATCTCCACAGAATGCTATGAGATGAGAATGCCAAGATGTTTACTGGCGATCGCAGGACATATGCCGGCCCGCAGGAACCGTCCCCCCGCATTTTCCTTGAATTGTAAGAGAATCACACCAATGAACGCATGGGCCGTTAATATGCTCCTGGCTGCCGGTTACGTGCCACGTGAAGGAAATAGAGTAAACTCAGCACGATGCATTGGCGCTCGAAGACGGAGGATACTTCCCCGCGTTCTAATGCGGCTTTGGATTGAGAGCTGTTGTTTTATCTTTTCAAAACACACTACCGAAGAGAACCTCCGAATATATTACAAAAAGCTGCGCTACGGAAGAATTATGAGAGGAATGTCTTTCGAAGCCTATATATACAGGAGATGGCCCTCGGGGTAGTAGAAGTTATGGCCTAGAAATCATCAAAGCGCAATTATCACAAGTTTGAAAATGGTTGTCATTAGGCCCGTGTTTGCCTTGAGCCTGCTGGCTGGGCTCATAACCCCCGCGCTTTCGGCGGCAGTCAAGATCAACGCCCTTGGTGACAGTATTACTGGATCACCTGTACGATTTCCATCTTCTCCGTCCAGTGGTTGAGTGTCCATCGACTAACATTAGAGGGATCTAGGGCTGCTGGAGAGCACTCCTCTACCAAAAACTAGTGGAAGCTGGCGTCACGGACATTGATTTTGTCGGCACTCTTCCTGGCCAAGGCTGCGGTATCGAATATGACGGCGAGAATGACGGCCACGGAGGCTTCCTTGCCACTGGTATCGCTGCGGACAATCTGCTTCCCGGATGGCTCGCCGTTTCTCAGCCTGACGTTGTGATGATGCAGCTCGCCACCAACGATGTCTGGAGCAATTTTCCAACAGCTACCATCCTAGACGCATACTCTACCCTCGTTGATCAGATGCGTGACTCCAAGAGCACCATGCACATTGTTGTAGCTCAAATTACACCCATGGTCCCCACCGATGGCTGCGCGACTTGTGAAGCAGGCGTCATAGCTCTCAACGATGCTATCCCAGCGTGGGCTGCGGAAAAGAGCACAACTGAGAGCCCGATCACCGTGGCAGATTGTTACACTGGATATGACACCGCCACAGACACCGCCGATGGAGTGCATCCGAATGAGAATGGAAACGTGAAGCTTGCAGATGCGTGGTTTGAGCCACTCCAGGCCGCAATTTTGGCTGCCAGCTCTGGGACAAACACAACAATCGTATAGGAGGTCAACGGTGGGCTGGAGGTCGCACCTGTGCTTTGGGAAGTTGCAAATCTAGCAGCGATTGGCATAACCGGTGTTTATAAGCAGATGGGCTTCATAACAGGCCTATACTGTACTGTACATACGTGAGGTGGTTATCAGAACAAACTGTATATAGGAATTTTCAGAGCAGAATGTACATAGAGAAACTCTTTGGGAAACAAGAATCCAAACCAGATATGCCAGACCCCATCACATGCGGTAATCCGATTACTATTTGAACAGCGCTTGTTGCTGGTAGTAATTTTAGGGGTCCACAGATGACAGTATTATATATTTGAGATACCCCCGCAATGATCATACAGCAGAAACATGGCGAACATATTTACAGGGGTAGTATGTTAGAGGTACACCATGACTCTGTATGATACAGGTTAAAAAAGGCCCTTTAACGGATTTGTTTGAATTGCCTAAACGAGTAATCTCGTCTAGAAAGAAAGAAAGAAAGAAAGAAAAGCCCAACTTTGAGGCGGTTGACCGCGGTTGTTGATTAGTCATCTGGCCTCTAGCGTCGTCATCCTGGTGTGTGACGCGTTGTCGAGGATAGAACTTGAATGGCCATATCGCTTAGACAGCCAATGAGCGTGTTCAGCCTCTTCGAAATCCCGCAGCCATGCCCATCCGCCTATCGACATCTAGGCCTATTAAGGGTGCAAACAGCAAGAGTTCCTGTTCCAGCGCAGCAGTTAATAGGCTATTATAGTCTTCAATCTCACGATCCTGTCGACGTCAACATCCTGGTAACCCACTGTGTCGCTGTTGTGCGCCTGAAAACGACAAGTGGCAATTCCATCATCCGGCTTCAGTACGACCTGACGTTGTCAGAGAAGTATCCAGCAAGTTATTAGCTGTAGGCTGCATCGCCTGGTCTACGTATGGACTTACTTTGACAGTCGATTTGCTACTGCCATCGTGCGCAGCTCGTAGGCGTTAGCCCCGCATCGCAAGATGGGGTTCCTTGGAATATACAAAGCCATATATGACTACACCCCTCAGGGCGAAGGCGAGCTTACCATATCTGAAGGCGATATCCTCTATGTGCTTGAGAAGAGTACCGAGGATGACTGGTGGAAGGCGAAAAGGAAGGCTACAACGGAGGAGGATGATGAGCCGGTCGGACTAATACCGAATAATTACATCGAACAGGTATGAACCCCTTGCACAGTATCTGGCACTCCTCAATGGCAGCCCGCGGAAAGCATTTCAGGCGCGGCCGACGTCTTCGCTCATCTTCCTGGGACTACATTTTAACAAGCTAACACATCGACACCAGGCCAAACCAACACAGCAAGCTCGAGCTCTGTACGACTATACGAGGCAAACCGACGAAGAGTTATCATTTAAGGAGGAGTCACACCTCGAAGTATTTGACACTTCGGACCCGGATTGGATTTTGGTTGGACTCGACGGTGATTATGGATTTGCACCTTCCAATTACATCGAGGTTGAAGAGGAAGCCCCTCCAACGCCTGCTAGGCCTGTTCCTGCGCAGAGACAACCAAGCGAAGAATCGGAAGATTTCAATGCGCCAGAGCCAGAGGCTGCTGCAACCCCGGCATCTGCCCTAGCTGGAGTACTCCAGGGTAGACAACAGGCGGCAGAACCACCAAGGCAACTCCCGCCGCGACCACAATTGACCCCTGAATCATCTGAGGGGGAAGACGCACCCACCCCTTCACTCCCAGCGCGGCCTCAATCGCAAGCGATACAGTCCCCTCGATCTCCGCCACCTGTCGGCCCTGTTATATCTCCTCCTCATAATCGCGCTACATTCGCTACAGACAATCACCCCGATAATGATCATTATGCTCCGCGGACATCGGGTGGCTTCCACCTTTATAATGTTAACGAAATGGTATCGATTATGGGCAAGCGCAAGAAAATGCCAACTACTCTTGGAATTAACCTGGCGACCGGTATCATAACCATCGCTCCCGAGAAGACACGGGATGGGCCCCAGCAGGAGTGGACTGCAGACAAGATGACACACTTTTCGATTGAGGGCAAGCACGTCTTTCTTGAATTAGTAAAACCGAGCAAAAGCATAGACTTTCACGCCGGAGCTAAAGATACTGCTCAAGAGATTGTGTTTTCTCTTGGTGAAATGTCTGGTGCAGTCAAAGCTGAAGGCCTGAGAGAGGTGTGGTCAGCCGCCACTGGCCAGGAGAAGAAGAAAGGGCAAATCTTGTATGACTTCATGGCCCAGGGTGACGATGAGGTTACCGTGGCTGTCGGAGATGAAGTGATTATTTTGGATGACTCCAAGAGCGATGAATGGTGGCAGGTGAGGCGGCTCAAGAATGGCAAGCAGGGCGTTGTCCCCAGTAGCTACGTTGAGATTACCGGTACTATGGCTTTACCAGACAGTCATAAAGGGGTTAATGCAGGAATGTCGGCAGTTGAACAAAACAGGCTCGAGGAGCAAAGGCTTGCCAAGGAAGCGCTAAAGGCAAGCCGCGGAGAGGGGGATAGAGGGTCAGAGGTAGGCCCTGGAATGATTTTGCCTCCGAGAGGCAGTAGTTTGCATGCCCCAATCAATAGTAACGGTGGAAATGAACAGCGGAGTAGGCGCGATTCGAGACAACCCGACTCGGGAAGTTCCCGCGGGCCCAAAGCAAGTAAGTTAACTACTAATACTACTCCAAAGATATGGTCTAATACATATAGAACCGGATCCATCGAAAGTTCGCACATGGACCGACCGGTCAAAGTCATTCAGCGTCGAGGCCCAATTTCTCGCCCTTAAAGATGGCAAGATCAACTTGCATAAGATGAATGGCGTCAAGATTGCGGTGCCAGTTTCTAAGATGTCTATTGAAGATCTCGAATATGTCGAGAGCATGACTGGCGTATCCCTTGACGAAGACAAGCCTTTATCGGAGTATAAGAAGTCGAAATCAAAAGAGTCTAAAGCAGGGGCGAGCATCGAAAAGAAGCCAGACCATGACTGGTTTAATTTTTTCTTGTCGTGCGATATCGGAGTTGGCCTTTGTGAACGTTACTCTCAAGTGTTCAACAGGGACAACATGGACGAGAGCGTGCTTCCCGATGTTGATGCAACAGTCCTGAGGAAATTAGGGCTCCGCGAAGGGGATATCCTTAAGATCATGAGGCACCTCGATACCAAGTATAACCGGAAGGGCAAGAAGGGAGCCGATGAGGCGGAAGGTGAAGGCGGCCTATTCTCTGGCGCAGGGGGCGCTCTGAGGAACAACACCCGGAAAGGGCGACCAGTACCGACAACCCAAACGAGCGATACCGTGGATCCAAAAGCGTTTTCCCAGCAGAACTCTGGAGAGCCGCAGACAAAGACGCTGACAGAGTCTGTTCCCACCCCTATTGCATCGGCACCTGCCCCAGTCTCGAAGTCGGCCACTGGTGGCTTTGACGATGATGCTTGGGATGTGAAACCTGCGAAACAATCCCAGGCACCACAAACTGCTTCTACCCCAGCCCCAGTACAGCCGCCTCCACCAACTTTGACTGGCTCTATGCAAGAGCTCTCTCTATTGTCGCAACCGCTACAGCCTTCAAAGGTGGAACCTGTATCACCGCAGCCCCCTCAGCAACAAGCACAAGCCCAGCAGCAAGCTCCGCAACCTACTGGTGCAAGTCCATCATTCTTCTCAAACCTCCCACAGCCCGCAAATACGCAACAGCAACAAGGCCTTCAACCGCAGCAGAATATTGCCCGCCAACGTCCAGCTGCACCACAATTCGCTGGCGGTCAGGGTTCCTTGATGCCCCCACCTCCAGCTCGACCCTTGTCGGCACCACAAACGGCTCACCAGAGTGCATTCGGGCCCCCACCGCCTTTGCAGCCGCAGATGACTGGTATCCCAAACCAGCCAACGGGCTACCAGTCTATTGCACCTCCTGGACAAAGTCTTGCCGAGATGAATCAAATGAGAATGCTGCAGCAGCAGCAACAGCAGCAGCAGCAATATAACCAGCAACAGATGCCATTCCAGCCACAAATGACTGGATTCCCTAACCAGCAAAACATGGTATCTCAGCCAACTGGTTTCCAGCCAAACCAGAACTTCATGCAGAACCAGCCCTCGGCAGGCCCGTTTGCCGACCCACGAGGAGTTCAACCATTCTCACCTATCCAGAGCCAGCCAACCGGATTCCAAAGCCCGTTCAACCCGCAGCAACAATACCCGCAGCAAACAGGCGTAAACAACTACCTCCCTCAAGCGTTGCAGCCCCAGAAAACCGGCCCGATGTTCTCCCAGCAAACCGGTATGAACAACTTCGGGCAGGGGCCAGTTCCTCCGCTTCCACCTATGCCCCAGCAAGCCCCTGCGCCGCTACTTCCTCAGAAGACGGGTCCCCCCCCACCAGTACGCTTCGGCGTGAAGCCCGACGCGAAGAAGCTCGCTCCCCAACCAACAGGCAAGAGGGCCAACCTCGCAGCGGCTAGTAAGTTTTCACTTCTCGCACATTTCTTTATTAGTGCTTTACTGACTCCATGCAGCTCCCGACAATCCCTTTGGTTTCTAGTCAATTACAGCCCTGGTTGCATTTATTTTCGCTTAGCGTCGTTTTCGTATTATATTGTATATACAAGTTATACATACGGCAGCATTGCGATTGGAGGCCTTCTGTGTACTGCGAAGCATCGGGTACGGTGCTTTGTATTTTTTTGCGGTTTATCACGAAACCGGGGCGTTGAAACTTTTGCGTCTTTTACGTTCAGATTTCCGAGACAGATAGCAAACGAGGGAAGATAATGCTCTTTTTGATATTTAAAGCACCGTCTCCTGAAACCACTACATCTTTATTTTGACGAGTGGAGTAAGCACATACGCTATACATATAACCCAAACCCCCCCATTCCCATGTCCCCCTTATACTTCTCCTATCTAAAAGTCGAAATCACCTCTAAAGCTATCCACATCCATGCCGCTCACGACGCGCTCCGCCAAATCCCGTCTGTTCATCTGGCTAAACACACGGCGGAGGGTATCATACAAATTCGTGCTCTGGTTCTGGTTAATCAGGCGCTCGAGCTCAGCCTCGGAGACCCTGCCCGCGCCATCGCCGCCAAGAATGTCCTTAGCCTTCTCGCGCCCCTCTTGTTCAGCGACCTTGTGCATAGCAAGAGCGCCGAGTAGATGCGAGGCCGCCTCCTCGTAGCACCCAATGTTGATGCAGCTAACTCCCAGGTTGTAGCGTGCGCGAACAAAGTTTCCGCGCATTGAGAGGGCTCGCTCATACGCGTTGATGGCCTCCTCGGAGCGCCCGGAGTTGGCGAGCGTGGCTCCGAGACGGTTCCAGAGGAGGTGTACGGATGAGGAATCGTTGGTGGAACCGGACTCGGTGGAGGCGAGAGCGGCGGAGAAGCAGTCAACAGCCTTGTCGTACTCCTCGGCACCGTAGAATAGGACGCCGAGGCCGACCTGGACGTCGGGGTCCATGGTTTCAGCATCGGGGCTCAACTGAGCTGCTTGGATGAAGAGATTGGTGACCTTCTCGTGCAGCTGCTGGCGGTCGGTGAAGCCGATGTCCGCCTCAGCCGAGAGGCCACTGGGTGGCGCGACGGCCGGGTACTTAACAGATAACCAGCGCTCGAGTGTGCGGTAGGCGGTGCTGTCGTAGCCTTCGTTTGTGTAGGAGACGGCAAGGCCCATGAGAGCCTCGAGGTTCGAGGGGTCGATCTTAAGGGCCTGCTCGAGTGCTCGAATGGCTGGCGTCTCCTTTTCGTTCTGCGCCTGTGCAGAGCCGAGGTGTACCCAGGCTGCTAGGTGGTTAGAGTCTCGTTGGACGGCAGCTTCGAATGCCAAGGCTGCGAGACTGAGGTTTCCGCCATCTTCCATGATGCGCACGCCTTCCTCGAACGCGTTGGGGACGTCGGCGAAAATGTTGTCCGCCTCAAAGGTGTAATCCCCTAGGTGTGGATCTCGGAATGCAGCGTGACTCCCCATACCATCGAATCCATCCCATTGATCGAAGCTACCCATGTCGAGTTCGTTCGGAGAAGGCATGTCGGCCACGAGTTCCCTGGCAGCAGCGGTCTCAGCTTGAATTCCACGCCAGATAGCTTCAAAGTCCCCAAACTCATTCGTTTCGGACTCGAGATTTTCAACTGACCTGTCCATTTGATTCAGTTCCGCCTCGATCGTGTCATTCTGTTCCTTCTCTTCGGCCGCCAGGTCGATGGCTTTGAATTGTTCTTCCCAGTGTTCGTCATCGAGCTCAATCATCTTACCCTTGCCCTTGTCCATCGCTTCTTGCGGCTGTTGGTTCATAGGCATCTGACTCTGGTTCTGATACATCATCCCACCACCCATGCCAAAACCGCTGCTCATCCCCATGCCCATTCCCATGCCCATCGGCCTCTGGTATGAATTATAGCCAGACATGGGCATCTGAGTGGCCGGGCTGGCTGTTCGTGCGGCTGTAGGTTGGTTCATTTGCTGAAAGCGCGAAAATTCCGCGGGGTTGAAGCCGGCACCCTGGGGTGTCTGAAAGTTTGGTTGCATGTGTGATTCTTGGGGTAGGCCGGGCTGGAACTCCTGCGCCCAACCTTGAGCTTGGGGGGATGTGCCTCGTTGAATTCCAGGACCGGCATGATGCATTGCCTCCATCATAAATGGGTCAACGGGTGCTTGTGGTAGTTGGCCGCCCTGTTGAAGAAATTCGTTCATCATCTGGATATGTCAGCAATATATCCTAGATATACAGACGTAACGACGAGTTTGTAGGGGACGTACATTATCTTGGTTCCCATTCATTCCCGTACTGCGCATCCCTTGCGCACTCCCAGGGCCTCTCCCCACGAGCCTATCTCGTTGCAGACTCTTGTCATCCTGACCGATCTTGCTAAACTGGCTTAACGGGTTGCCAGCCGTCGAGCACTCGGCGCCACCCATAAACGACATTGTCGCTGGTTCTCGGAACAGTACAGAGGTCTATAAACGATGTATAAATAAAAGTGAATTCGCTATATGCGCATGTAGTTTGTAGAAAAAAGATTGAAAGATATTGTATAAAAAGGTAGCAGATGATGGCGTGGCGAGGGTGGATGGTGGAGGTGTTGATTACAGAAGTTGGGGTTGACTGTGGGGTAGTGAACCTCGGAGAAACCAACGCGAAGGCGGTTGATCCGTATCCCGAGCAATGCCGAATAGATTTAGGAATGATAATTCAGAAAAATGGAGTGGAGATGGCAATTATCTGAAGGGTATCTATCCTGTCCATGCCAATTTTCGAATTTCCCGTTCTGACTCTATTTATTTACTTGGAGAGTAACAAATGGTGTTTATGGGCGTCGTGGGTCCGTCATGCCGAGGCAGGGCGACTTAAATATCGTGCTTGCCCATCTGCGGTCGCCTCTTTGATCACGTGTATAATACCATAGTATGCATGGTTGGCACGTGTAATATATTCACGTGACTTACGTAGGTTTGCTGGGCTATCACAAGCCAAACTGACAGATGGGGTTCATGTGGGGTTCTCACGTGGTTTATGCGTGAGTTGTCCCCTTATAAAGTCCAGCCAAACGCAGGAAACAGTTCATGCAAATGACAAGGGCGACGGTTTATTATTTCTCCTAATCTTCATTGGCCAGCTTCGGAGCGTGGGATTATATTGGATTTCTTATTCGATTTACAACGATTTCAACGACTTAAAAGATCCAAATTGAGGGGCAAGGACCCAACGGAGCCAGGTGCCGACATGGACGTGATCAGCCATTTGCCGGACCCCGCCTAACTGAACTTGTCAACTCTAAAAGGACCTAAAGGATGGCTAACTATTTACATCAAACCGTGAGGGTTCATCGGGCCTTCTATCGCTCTTCGATCATGCAGGGAGGTCTGGGCTGGGAGCCATGCCAGAGTACTCTACTCTGTATGGCAGATGGGATCACTGCTGTCCGGCAGATCACTTGGTCCTTATTCGAGTATTCACAAGTTCGGCGCCTACTTGACATGTCGTGAGTTGCAATGATGGAGCTGCGATGGAATATGTCCGATGGATGGAAGTGTTGTCGTCGACTTGGCTGGTACTGCGACTGGTCTGGCTGGGCCCTTATCCCGCGCGCTGAAACTTTCTTTGTCAAGAAACAAACATGTTCAACCTCTGTTTGATGTGTGGTTCGTCCAAACTTCCGGACTGCCGCGTCGCCTTTGGTAGCTCTCCCGTTCTGTCTCGGATCATGCTGGTTGTTACCGTTGGCGCCCTCGCTTACCACACGTCAAAGGTGGCTGATCCTGGTTCATTGGTCGATCAGCGCCACGACTGAAACAGACCTTCAAGGGGGAATCGCCGACAACCTTTCATAATGTTCTCCATTTGAGAAGCAGAGACGGGTCATGACTGGCCGAGCGGCCATATTCAGGCCACAGCGCGGCCAAAGTAGGTCGGAGTCTAATATATTCACGGTGACCCCACGCTTCCCATACCCGCCATGTGTATTGTGGATAGATTTTGTGTCGAACCACCTTCCCCATCTCGCGCCCCAAGCCCGTGCTACCTCTTATTAAACGCTCAGGCGCATCTTAGACCATGTCTAAAGTGCGCCTCAGCCAGCCCAGGGGACTATTTTATCTGATAGTCCCTCCTGTGGAGGGTGTGACCGGGCAAACTATATCCTTATTCCGCCGTTCTTCCATGTTCGAAATGGCATACCTTCCCTGTTAATACAACTGTTCCCTGTGCGAATCACTCTCTTATTCAAATTTTCATTGTCATTCACACAAGTCATCAAAGACCTCTGGCGCGGAATTCCGGATAAGAACTATTCGGTGCCTTGACCGCATTGTTTGTTATAGTCCCGTGCTACTCTTGTTGCAACAATACTACCGGACAATCCTTAGACATTCTGACTTGTGTGAAGCCACCAAGAACAATCGGTCCGTTTGTATCACCTCGAGGATTCACGAACGATCCCTTACTTTCCTGATTGACAATTCGACTCAATTATTCAGAGTGTATATATAAAAACACTCTTCCAACCCTATCTTACGGATCAGAAATCAAAGGTTCAAACCATTACCACGATGCCTTCATTACAAGCTCTTATTCCAGCTGCAGCCATTGCCTGGCTTGCAGGTACTACAAGCGCTGCCTACACAATCCAGGATGTCTACGACTCCAGCAACTTCTTCGACGGGTTTAATTTCTACGACGGCCCCGACCCAACACACGGCTTCGTTGACTATGTCAATGCTGAGACGGCAAACAATGCTGGGCTCGCCGGGCTCTCTGAGAGCGGCGTCTACATGGGGGTCGATTTCACAACGATGAACCCACCAAATGGTCGCGCATCTGTTCGTCTCGAGTCCAAAAAGCAATACACTCTTGGACTCTTCATTGCCGATGTTCAGCACATGCCTGGCGCAGAGTGCGGCTCCTGGCCTGCATTCTGGTCGTATGGCCCAGACTGGCCCAATGCCGGTGAAATAGATATCATGGAGGGCGTCAACACTCAACTGACCAACGACATAACTCTTCACACATCGTCGGGCTGTTCTATGAGCAACGAGGGCTCCCAGCCAGGCTCTGTCCTCGGTAACGCCGACTGCAGTAGCAGCAGTGGATGTGGCCAGACCACCGTCGATCCCTCAAACTACGGGACGGGTTTCAACGCTATCGGTGGTGGGGTTTATGCGATGGAGTGGACAAATGAAGCTATCGCAGTACATTTCTTCCCGCGCTACGCCATCCCCGAAGACATCAGCTCTGGAAACCCTGATCCGAGCTCCTGGGGCATCCCCCTGGCCAACTTCGTCGGCGACACCTGCGACATTGGTAGTCATTTCAAGGACCATTTTCTGGTATTTGACACCACATTCTGTGGAGATTGGGCGGGCGGGGTCTGGAAAGATCAGTGCGGTGCGCGGGCCGCAACTTGCGAAGAATTTGTCGGCCAGAACCCAGCAGTGTATGAAGAGGCGTATTGGCTTGTCAACTCTGTCAAAGTATACACCGACTCTTGATCAGCGAATAGATAAGTGGTACTGAGGCCATTCTTGGGATAAGCAGTCCCTGGCGGACGCTTGAACAAAGCTGGTATGAGAAAAAGGGGGTTATTGGGATGGCGAGTGCTTTGGACTTCACATTTGATTGTAAATATTTATTATTGGATTTAGAATCCATCGTACATATAAAAAAATACCAGTATATATGATACGTCGCAATCTCATCAAGTCTTCAGTAATTTAGGTGTGAATTCGTTCTTGCCTTTCGTTCCTTCGTTCTCAAAGTTGTTCAATGAGAGTCCCTGGATTTGATATGATCACGTGGTTATTCGCGATTTAGTGTGCCCATGACGTTCGCCGAAGTCCGGCAATAATTTCTGTTGGTGGCGGTCGTGTGAATATTAATCAGCGACCACGATCACGATAGATACATCTCCGAGGGCAGAACAACATCAACTCTATAACGAGCCCCGTCTTCGCATCTATAGAACCGAATCGAACATCCGAAAGAGTATACGCAAACCCCTCATCGCATCAAGAAGAGCTCGTCGAGCGCGCGAATTTACCCCACCATTCACACACACCACCAAAACACACCTACCTTCGAGCCCACCATGTCGAAAATCCACGAAGTCACCTCCGAAGATGAGTTCAACACGCACGTCACGACCCTCGACCCAACGACCCTCCTCGTCCTCTCCTTCCACACCCCCTGGGCCGCACCATGCGCACAGATGAACACCGTGCTCGCGACGCTCGCAGCATCCTACCCCGCTACGACCCCACCACGCACCCTGTGGCTTTCCGTCAACGCTGAGGAGCTCCCTGATGTGAGCGACGCATACGACGTGACCGCTGTGCCCTTTCTGGTACTCGCGCGCGCAGGCGCAACACTCGAGACTGTGTCAGGGAGCGATGCGGGGAAGGTGCGCGCAGCGATTGAGCGACATGCTGCAGGTGGAGAGGGCAAGAGCGATGGTGTGGTGATACCACCAAAGCAGGAGGTTACTTATCGCGATACTACGGGGCCAGCGCCAAGGGCTGATGCGGCGGGTGTTCCGGGTACGGAGAAGGATGCTGGGGCTGAGGGAACGGCTGTTGCTGCGGGAGAGGGGAAGGAGGACCTGAATAAGAGGCTGGGGGAGCTGGTGAAGGCGGCGCCAGTGATGTTATTCATGAAGGGGACGCCAAGCGCGCCACAGTGTGGATTCAGTCGGCAATTGGTTGCGCTGCTGAGGGAGAACTCGGTGCGGTATGGGTTCTTCAATATCCTGGCGGATGACGAGGTGAGACAGGGCTTGAAGGAGTTTGCGGATTGGCCGACGTTCCCACAGCTGTGGGTTGGGGGAGAACTAGTGGGCGGGCTGGATATTGTAAGTTCACTCACATTCAACAACCGTTTGTGGTGACTTTGGGTGCTAACAGCGTGATACAGATCAAGGAGGAGATTGCGAACGATCCGGATTTCCTGAAGGAGTACGCGGTCGTCAAGGCTTGAATAGGTGAATTTGGGATGATAGTAGACAAAACTTCACGGTTATTTGGTTGAGAAGACTCAACTCGGCGGTCGTGACTTCCAGCTTCGCGGTAGGACAGGCTTAGCAGCTCGGTTTCTGTATTGCGGATAGACTGCGTTTGCATGGGAATGCAATGATTATGATATCGAACTCTGAGATCAGATGCCTTTCAAGTGTGACCATCTGTCCCCCAGCGTGACGAGTCATACCTTGGGTGGATAGTTCGATAGTGCGATAGTTCTCCGCAATTTGCTACCGCTGCCATTGAAATCTGCGCGGCTTTTGATAATTAAATGGACAAGGTGGGTAAGTGCATGCTATACTGTATATGAGTGGGCATCTGTAGAGTATCTAAGATTGTCTTTCACTGGTGCCAAGGCCAATGCAGCGTCCCCAGATTACCGAGGCGGAAATAAAGCATAACCCCCAGGCAAGATGTCTCCAGTGCGTTTTGGGAGTCTGGCTGTCCGTAATGCGCCACGGCAAGTACGATTGGAAGGAGTTGAAAATAGAGAATAATAGAGTTAGTGGCATAGTATGTCCTTAGCAAATACCATAGTAGACCGGACCGATTGACTATAAACGATTGAGTGGCCACTGAGGCGATAACATGCGGCGGGTATGCCGATCCGGGTTGCTGGACGATGGCTTGCGTATGCTTTTTACGCTTTTATGCTTTTATACGCCAAAACCCCAATAAATGCCATGGAAATCCCATAAAATCGGAATAAATCCCATTTAACCCCTGCCGTTCTCCACCTCTCCACCTTAAAACACCCCCTACCCACCTGCAGCACCCTACCCGCCTTTTAAATATCGTGCCGTTCTACCGCCCTGATATAAAGTCTGCCAAGACCCTTCAACATCTGCAACTCCGCAAACCATAAACCCAATCGTCTCTTTCTTAATCACCCCATTGACACTCGTCGTCAGCAACCTCTGCCAGCCTTTCGAATATCCAACTCGAGTCCACCGTCCCGTACACCACTCCTAACCTACTCTCCACGTAAACATGTCCAACCAAAACTATTATGGCGGTCCCCCTCCGCCCTCGAGCGGCGGTCCCCCGTACGGCGGCCAACCTCAATACCCCCAACAACCTCAATATCCCCAACAACCACCACAATCCTACGGCCCCCCCCAAGGCCCC
>JPJV01001674.1:0-25226 GCA_000750745.1 Pseudogymnoascus sp. VKM F-4281 (FW-2241)
GAGCGTGGCCTGAGGATATCTTTGGGAGTCTAGAGGTGGATGGGCAAGGGGATATGCTGGACGGGGGCAATTACCAGCCGAGCGGGACGTATCGCGTAGTGACGAGGGAGGGGATGTGAGTTTGGTCCTGTCCATGTTTGAGGGAGCTTGCTAACATTTGTAGATTGGGACTGAGCGACTTTCTGAGAGAAAAGGTTGTACAGAGGCTGAGAAGGGAAGAAGAGAAGCTTCGAGGATGATGCTGAGAGTAGTTGGCGAGGGGGCGATTCTTGTACAGTACTGTAAAATCCGGACAATATACGGAGTAATGTGATGTGCAGTCCGCATGTCTGAAGCGCGTAGTGCGTAGCGAAAGACGACGCGCCGGTCTCGGAGTATGTCGATTTGGTAAAACAATGCTGAACTGCCTATAAAAATTTAAGATATCAACTCCACCGAGCAAGAGCCCCAGGAACTCTTTTCTTCTGCGCTGTCAATATCAAGATAGGCTCCTATTATAAATTCCAAGTGAAGTCGTAACTTTTCGTGCCGGATGACGTCTGTGTTTATCGTATCCTTGTAGAACCTCGCTTCGCTCGGAGGCGCTAGTGAATTGTTGGTGGGGTGTTATCTGTAGTAACTGTCAACCTCACTTCGAGCCCTCACCGAGGGCCCAACACGAACATTTCACGAATCCCGTTGCTGTAGATTACAGCGTGCGACAAACTGCAGCGATGCAGCCCTCCCAAGGCTACGATGACGAGGAGCTCTCCATCTCGCTCGCTCCTTCGAACAACCGCCGCACCCAGAACAAGCCACCTGATGCCAGCTCCGCTCGATCTAATCGGCCGCGGGAGGAGGTTCGACGCCCTACTGTCCCTGCACACAAAGCTGAGCAGCGCATAGGTGCATATGATATCAAGGGGACGCTAGGCGAGGGATCATTTGGCAAGGTCAAGCTTGCCGTGCACCGTGTTACCCAGCAGCAGGTGGCGCTTAAGATCA
Source organism: Pseudogymnoascus sp. VKM F-4281 (FW-2241) (assembly GCA_000750745.1). NCBI lineage: Eukaryota > Fungi > Ascomycota > Leotiomycetes > Thelebolales > Thelebolaceae > Pseudogymnoascus > Pseudogymnoascus sp. VKM F-4281 (FW-2241). Next base: position 985 of record JPJV01001674.1, read on the forward strand.
TTGCTAGGAAGAAACTGATTAGTCGCGATATGGCGGGGCGAGTGGAACGCGAGATTGAGTACCTCCAGCTACTGAGGCACCCACATATTATCAAACTGTAAGATTCAGTATCGCTGCTTGTTCATTGGTGGTTACTGACAGACCCCGCCAGGTACACCGTCATCAAGACCCAAACCGAGATTATCATGGTCCTCGAGTTCGCTGGCGGCGAACTATTCAATTACATTGTTCAGCATGGCAAGATGACGGAGACCAAGGCCAGGCGTTTTTTCCAGCAGATCATCTGCGCTGTCGAGTATTGCCACAGACACAAGATTGTCCATCGGGACCTCAAGCCCGAGAACTTGCTCCTGGACAACGATCTCAATGTCAAGATTGCAGATTTTGGTCTCAGTAACATCATGACGGATGGTAATTTCTTGAAGACTAGCTGTGGAAGTCCCAACTATGCAGCCCCGGAAGTTATCAACGGCAAGCTGTATGCCGGTCCGGAAGTAGATGTGTGGAGCTGTGGTGTGATTCTTTATGTTCTGCTTGTTGGAAGATTGCCCTTTGACGATGATAACATTCCAGCCTTGTTCGCTAAGATTGCGAAAGGTCACTATGTCGTCCCAAACTATATGACCCCAGGGGCAGCCTCGCTTATCAAGAAGATGCTGGCAGTGAACCCAGTACACCGAGTAACAATCGACGAAATCCGCCAAGACCCCTGGTTCTTGTTAGATCTGCCACCATATCTGATGCCACCAGTAGAGGAATTCATGGATACCGGCGTGGATTCCGGAAAGGCCATCAATCCTCAGGGCATCGCTCCAGGAGCCAGCCGCGCAGTGCAAGAAAAACTCCACGACGCGGTAACAGAGAAACTTGGAAAGAAGATGGGTTACGGAAAGCAGGACGTTCAAGAGGCACTTGAAGCTGATGAACCATCGGCGATCAAGGACGCGTATTTGATTGTGCGCGAGAACACAATTGCACAAGCAAATCGTGAGCCTCTCCCATCTGAACCTCATGCCCCCAATTCGATTCTTCCTGCTAACTATCATGTGTTATCAGCGAACATCAACGCCCTCCTTGGCTCTTCTCCACCAGCATGGGACGAACCGCTATCTTCTCTGCGCGATAAATCTATTGCAACTGTGTCGCAGCAGAACCCTATTGGCTCCGGAGACGTGGATGAGATGTCCCTGCGTGCCAGCCTTGGAGGCCTTGCAATTCAACCCTCAGCCGACCAGGCATCTTCAAGATCTGGTTCCATCAACACTGTACTGAGTGGTGATAGACCTGCTAGACCTTTCATCAGCAAGATTGGAATCTTGCCAAGTAGCTTGCCAGCATACCATCGCGCTTACATGGAGGCACGTAAGGCTGGCAAGGATGTACCTTCAACATCGCCAAAGCCTGATGTCGACCACGTCGAAACAAACCGCGCCAAATCGAGCGAAGAGCAGGCGGAGACTGCCAGACGTCTCAATCCGCATTCTCGCAATCAGCTGAAGCTCGAAGAAGGAAACAACAAGCCTGCTGCGATGACCCCAGTACCACAGAAAAAATCGAAGCCGACAAAGTGGCAATTCGGTATTCGGTCTCGTAACCAACCTCTGGAGGCGATAGGTTGTATCTACAGGGCGCTCAAGAAGCTTGGTGCGGAATGGGTCGTAGATGAGAATTATCGTTCAGTCGCCCAGAAAAAGAACGACAACGAGAAGTACGTAGTCCCGCATGGTACTCGGGCAAGAACTGACCACAACAGACAAGGAAAGAGTAGCTTCGGCTCCAATGACAGCGGCTCTGACGATGGCGGCCCTCTGCACCGCTTCGACTCACAAGACAGCCTTCCGAAGGACTTCCCGTATCCTCCAGGCACGCAGTACAAACTTCCCGCGGACCCATGGGTGCTCCGAGTCCGCTGGCGCAAAGGTGGCATGTACGCTCCGGGTACGGTCCCGCCAGGGTCGACTCACTCCTCCCAAATCGATCTGCGCCGCCAGTCGCTCGCGTCTATGAGCAGCGTTTCGGGGTCCGGACCACTGAACGATCCAGAGGAAGGCGTCATCATGCACCTCGATATCCAGCTGTACGAGATGGAGCAGGGTGTCTATCTGGTTGATTTCAAGTGCGCTGGTTATGAGACCGCGGCGGGCGTTATGCTCGAGGAGAAGGACGTCACTTCGCCATTTCCGTTCCTTGACCTGGCGTCTACGCTGATCATCGCTCTTGCAGAGGCGGATTAAGGGCCTGGCATCTACAATAGTCATTGCTCTTGCGGAGGCGGATCAAGGGGGTGGGCGCTTGCATATGCATTGTACATGAGCGGGGTTTGGCGTTTGGCGATGGGGTGGTTATATGGTGGCGAATATGCGTGTTTATCATGGCTGGCGTCGGATTGCAGGTTACAATACCCTGGCGATCGTAGAAGACGATCACCACTTTCAACTATTGCTTGATTGCTTATGATTGCTTGAGATACTATAGTCAAAATCAAAGATTTGATTCATTATGAATTACATGAATAGTGTACAAGGGTATATATATGTTTGTCTTGTCACCTTCGAGTTGCCTGCCCAGGAGTCCAAGCCTGTGGCTGCCAATCCTCGCTCGGGCCACCACGCGCATTCTTCCACGGATCTTCTTTCCGCGGCGGCGAGGTTGCTGACTCCTTCCTCGTTGGGCCTGAAACTTTCGGGTTTGTATACACCTTCGGCCCTGGCCCTCCACTGACCCTCATCCGCTCAGATTCTCGGTCCAAAATCTCTTGTCCACTCGCAGCTGTACTCGTCGTTGTCCCCGCTGCCGCCCTAGTATCTTGTTTTCCATCTGCAGCAGCGTCACCCCCCCTCGTAGGCTCTCCCCGACCCGCACCCATCCCCGCCGTCCCGCTCCCTGTCTCTGGCTGTCCCGTAGCAGTCGCTTCACCCATTCCCAACCCTGGCCTTGTTTCCCTCATGCTCGGCCCGCCCACTAGCCTCCCCTTGGCCTCCCACCTCTTATCTGCCTGCGCTGCCAAAACTTTAACCCGCCTCTGCCTGAGGACATCTAGCTCCTGCTCTGCGAGCGTTGGCGCCGCCTGGCGTGTATGCCGCAACCATTGGTGCCACGCAGGCGTGATATGCGACGAAACATCCGAGTACTGTACATGTGGTGGGTAGTCGACGATTCGGCGCATGCGACCGGGGGAGAGCGTGTCGCGGAACTCCCAGTATGTGTTTCCCTGTAGGTCAAGGCCTGAGTTATAATTAGCTTTGAGCTTGGGGAGAAGGGGGTGGGGGACTGACCGACGAGAAAACGCTTGCGCCAGGGGAGGCGCATCGATTTCCATTTTAGCCAGGCTTTACGGAAGGAGCTTGTTGGGGCGGACATGGTGGGTTTGTTGATCGAATTGCGTTGCTGGGGATTTTATTTTAGAGGGTGAGATATCAGGGTGTTTAGCCACAGCGGGCAGGCGGGCAGTGTGGCGCAGGCCGACAGACGTCACATTCCGCGCACACTGTTTGTTGGCGGCGGCCTTGTTCTCGCTGACGGCTAATGTAAATAAGTGATGCGCCGGGAGTTGTAGTTTCTCTATCAATATCATTCTCCTGCGATACTTTCACAGGCACGACTGTCATTTTCGAATATAATAACGATCCTCGATCTGCTATCAGGGAACCGCTGTAAGCGCATAGAAGCACAAGTCGGGCACAACACCGAGGGATTCAGATTGACTTGAAACCGAACAATACACGTATCACATCACATATCACCACCATTCCAAGAAGCCATGGCGTCGGTATCGTCGCTAGATAAGGATCTGCGCAAAATGCGACTGGATAAATTTACTCCGCAAGCAGCGAATGAAGTACGGGCTTGGATAGAGGGTATCCTTGGTGAGCGACTCGCCGGCGGCGACCTCCTCGATGCTCTCAAAGATGGCGTCGCGCTATGCAAGTATGTACATCTTACTCTTAATTCTTTCTTTTCTTCGTCATTAACCAATGGTTATAGGCTTATCAACCTCGCTATCCCGTCACCCGGCATCAAATTCAAGGCCTCGGCCATGCCATTCGTCCAGATGGAGAACATCTCGCTCTTCCTCCGAGCCTGCCAATTGCCCCCTCTAAATCTGCAGCCGCATGATGTTTTCCTCACTGTCGATCTATACGAGCAGAAAGATCCGACGCAGGTCCTGCAATGCATCGGCGCATTCAGCAGGGTTGCCAACCAGGTCCAGCCATCCAGATTCCCGACTGCTATTGGGCCGAAGTCGAGATCGGGAGTCATGAGCCCCCAGGGAACTGGAACCCCAGCAGTTGGAGGAGGGAGTTTTGGGAGCAGGGCGAGAGGAGCGAGTACCACGAGCAATACGTCGTCAGCATACAACCAAACTGGGCGTAGTGGCGCCCTGACACCAACACGAACAGGCGAGGTGAATACCGGGCGGTGGAGTCCAACGAAGACTGGTAAGCTGCCTACTTCACCAGGTGGCGGCACCAGCAGCTGGAGCAAGAAGACGGACGAAGGAGTTACAGCGCCGGCTTGGAATATTGCACAGTATGGATATATGGGCGGCGCGAGCCAGGGGAATATGGGTATTGCGTTTGGAGGTCGGAGGCAGATTACGAGTGCTGGGCCACACGTGCCGAATATGGCAGAGAAGGAGAGGAAGAGGAAAGAGCAGGAGGCTGAAGAGGAGCGTTTGAGGGTCCAGGCGGAGGAAGCGGAGCATCATAGGCGAATTGAGCGCGAGGCTGAGGAGGAGCGCGCCAGGGTTGAAGAAGAAGAAGAGCGATGGGCGGCGGAAGAGAGGAAGTTGAAGGAAAAGGCAGCCGAAGAGAAGAAGAGGTGGGAGGAGGACGAGAGGCGCTGGAAGCAGGAGGAAGAGAGACGTCAGCAAGAAGAACGGGAGGCCGAAGAGCGCCTAGAGAAAGAAACGAAACGGTCACGGGCAACTTCAGACGCGCGCTTACAAGGACAGTTCCTAAGTCAATATCAAGCAGAACGAGGCCTCGCTCGTAGAGATCGGAGCAAAAGCCCTGGGCCGTCGGGTAGAGTTCAAGAGCTCGAGCGCGAGCTCGAGCTTGCACGAGATCGTGAGCGACAGTATGAGCGCGAGCGCGAGGAGAGGGTTAAATCGCGCGATCGCGACGCTACCGAAGCCCACGACCTTTCGTCACGCATGAAACAGCGAGAGCCATCTAGGACGCGTAACCGATCGCAAAGCCGGACACGAGCCCTGTCTCATAAGAATAGCGAAGATTCATGGATTGCAGATGAGCGTGATTACCTCCGCAAAGAGTGGTCAAAGCAACACCAGGAGGATACTCCGCCGCCGAAACCTCCGCGCGGGAACCATTACCCTGACGAGGCACCGCCGCCACAGCCTCCACGGAATTTCCAACATACAGAAGAAGTCCCCCCCTCAAAACCACCGCGTCCGCTACCTGAGCCAGTAGCACCTATTCGAGTTTTGAAAAACAACACAGACCCATCTTCGCGCCCCTTACCTGACCCTTCAGTCTACCAATCTCCCCCTTCAGCGGCGGCGGCACCTCAGAGCCGCACAGACCGATACCTTTCTTCCAACCCCGCCCCACAAGCAGCACAGCCACAGACAACCTATGCATCCGAACTGGGCGCCTTTGACTCTACGGCAGAGCGGGACGCAGAAGACCGCCGACGAGCAGCATCCCAGACGAAAACCAAAGCAGGTGGCTGGGCCTCGAAGTCGTTGCTTGAGAGGGAGATGGAGATGGAGCGAGAGCGGCAGAAGGAATGGGAGGAGGGCCAGAAGATCACCGCGCAGGCAGCAAAAATGGGAGGACAGACGGACGGAGTAGATGGAATTGGAGGGGGGATTGGGGGGCGATGGGATGTGAATCAGTGGACTGGGTATACAGGTGGAGATGGACAGAATAGAGGTAATCAAGGGATTGGGGCTGGGAGGAGGCAAATCGTGGGGCCTAGGCCTCCGCCACCAGGACGATGAATAGGGCAAAGTAAAGTGTAGAGCTTGACAGGAGTAAATAGAGTATAAATGTACTGCTCAATAGCAACGCAATAATTTGGGTTGTCTTTAAAAACAGTTGTATTGTATTGCTAACCTGCCCTTGTGCTTTGTGCGATGGCCAACACCCGTATCCATCAACCGGCATCAGTAAGCTCGTCATTCTCCACTTCCAGGTAACCATCAACTAATCTCAAGGCTGCCCGTTTGCAAGCCCTTTCCACTCGTGCTTTCCCAGACGCCATGGTGTGTTTATACAAACAAATATCTTACACAGATGCCCTCTCTCGCAACCCTTGACAACTAGTACCTCTCACAACTAGAACTATCCATGACAACCATGTAGGCGCCTAGAGACAGCCATTATGACGGTCAGTACACCCTCAGAAGTACCATCCTCTTCTTCTCTTCACTGGCCTCTCATCAGGTGTCCCAAACTCAAGCTTATGTTTCTCTCTGCCTTCCTTTGTGAGATTCCATCCTCTTCTTCTCTTCACTGGCCTCTCATCAGGTGTCTCCAACTCAAGCTTGTGTTTTTTTCCTGCTCTTGCTTCGGGCGTCTCTGGATCCGTCTGCAGAAATATGTATGTTCTATTCCCACTCTCCACAAAATCTCCGCGTGATTCATCAAAACCTGCCTTGGTGATATCAAACCCTGGACGCACAATGACTTTCACAGTCGACCGATTTTCAGTCGACACAGACACGATTTTTTTTTGGCGTCCAACACCCTTCTCCTTGACTGCACCAAAAAATTTGACAATATCGTCACAAATGACTTGGCTTGGACACTGGATGGTGACGACCTCTGACGCCAAAGATTCTAGGTTGTCGACATACGATTCCCGTTCTTTCGGTAGCCCCTTGTGGTGAGATGCAAAAGCCTTGGGTGGTAATGAGGGGGGAGGTAGCGCTGGAAAGTCGAAGTCAAATCCCTTGCTCGCTTGCTTATCCCGAATTTTGGAAGGCAAACCGCTGGACATACCAGTACGAGAGAAAAGCTTCCGGCCGGTAGGTTGGGGCTTGGCGTCTTGGAGCTCCGACAGGCCAGGTTCAAGGACAACAAAACGTGAAACAGAGGCTGGAGTTTTGCCACCGACGATCAGCTCGGAGTCCAGAGACTTTCTAGTTTTGGCTGATTGCCGCCTTGAGCTCACACTCGAGGCAAACTTGGAAACTCTCCCAACAGTGTGTGGCTTCGGTTCTGGTGTCGGGCTGACGTCCATATCTGAAATATCGCCATTTCTAGCTCCATTTGTTCTTAGATAGTGGTCTAGAGCTGGATCCTCCATGGTATTGAATGCAGTGTTGGGCATCGGGTTAGCAGGAGTATTATATTTGGATTCTGGTCCATACATAAGCTCCAACTGCTCTGCCAAAGAGCCTTTTCTCACCCCGCAGTCCATTCTAGAAGCATTGCCCTTTGATGATTGCTTTTCTGCCCGCACGAGATTTTGACCATGTTTTCCCATTGAAGTAGCAAATCTGCTAGAGGATATTTCAGTAACACTCTCAACATCCGAGTCTTCAAAATCCGAAGCAGACAGTGGCTCCCTGAAGCTCAATGCAAGCGGAGTTCCAAGTTGGTTCTTGGCTCTTCTGCCATAAGAGCCCTGGACACGCAGTGCAGTACATTCAGCTTTTATATGCTTGGTTAGTTCTCTCTTTGAAGTGAACTCCGATCTGCACGCTTCACAGAGTGGCTTTCCAGATGAAGTTTTTGCACTATCTCGTGGAAACGGCACCAAGCTTCCACCAGCCTTCTCTCCCATTTCCTGCTGTGGAAATTCTGCAGCTTGAGAATTATTGTTTTTCAAATTACAACAGTCCATATGAAGCTCGAGGTTTCCTTGCTTCTTGTATAATCTCCCACAAGTGGAACATGAATTCTTCGGTAGGGGAGATTCTTCAGGAATCTCTGCAGCTTGACAGATCCGTATATGCTTTTGAAGGGACTTCTTGTACTTGTACGGTTTATCGCATTTGGGGCATGATTCACCATCGGCGACCATTGGCTCACTGTCCAGAGACAGAGGGGCAAATGGCGATCCCGAATCAGTGGACATGTCTGTTTGTGATGATGCTTCCGCAGGCAATCCAATATCAGACAGGCTGTCCCACTGCATATCTGCAAGTGTTCGCTTTGAGAATGCCGCTTCTTTGGAAAAGACCTTTGTTTGTTTCTTGCTGGCCTGGTTTGTTTTGGTCGAGTACGGACGCTCTGCGCTTTCTGGGAAGTTTGAAGCATAGGCCGAGCCCAATTTTGAGCTTTGGGGGATGTAAACCGATCCAGCATTGAGCTGATTGTACAACATCTCCTCGTTATGTGCCTCGGGATGATTTCCTGTCGCTTCTTTTGCTGGAGAAGATCTGACACGAGAGATTTCTTCTTCGCAGTCTACAAAAATATCAGACTCAGATGATATAGACATCGAAGGACTCGGTGATCGGAATTTTGACGACCCATTGAAAGTAGAGACCTCCGGCTCAAGATTGGAATGCAGCGACTGGGGTTCTTCTCTACAAGAGAGTTGATGACGCTTTGGTCCACATCCAAGTTGGCCCACCTTACTGGAGTGATTCTTCACAATTTGCCCATCAGAAACCTTGGTAGGCTTTGATCCACGTCCAGATTGGCCCGCCTTACTGGACTTCTCTTTCACAATTTGCTTTTCGAGAACCTTGGTAGGCACTGGAAGTGGCTGAGGATATATCTTTTCTTCAAAGCCAGGGACTAGTTGCAACCCTGGAAAAAGAGTTTGGATGTCGTAGTAATCCAATTCATTGCGCAAATCAGATATATCTTCGGTTATTGAATCCATTAACATGCCGCGAGCCATGCTCGTATCAGTTTCTGTAAACTCTAGGTCTAAACACGACATCTCCTCAAAGAATAGTGCGGGATATAGGAGGCCATTCCCGTAGGTGGAATAATCTTCAGCAAGTCTAGCCTGCTGCAATGCGTGGCAATACTGGTAAATGGTCATCTTGCTCTTTGGAACTTCGGCGCAATTGTGAGCCATCTCTTGTCCCATAGATTCTATATTCGTCAGCCACCTATAGTGCATCAATTCATTTTATTACTTGCCCAATGTATGCATCGTTATAATATCAGTTGCCGCTTGGTAAAACAGCTCTCCTTCAACTTTGTCCTCGAAAACAAATGGAGCTGAAATATGCTGTCCTTCTGGTCCGCCTGGCACATCGGATTCGACAAAGGGATACGATGAACTCTTTTTCGGGCTATTTTCACAAGTGTTGAACATGCATGGCGCATGGTTGCAAACCGCTGGGGCTTCCATATCGGATATTATGCTCCCATCTAAAACGAAATTTCGTTGTCCCTGAAACCAACCCCTATTATTTGCTCCCATGGTGTTTGAAGTCGTATCGAGAAAGGGAGTTGGCACTCTTTGAAAAAGATCATCGGGCAAACTGAGGTTTTCAAGATTGATAGGATTGCACCGGCTACCTTCGAGTGAGATCCCCACGCGCTTCTGAGACGTATCATTGTGAAGCTTTGGCACATTTCGCTCATCGGCATTTTCCTTCACCATATCGGCTTTTGGAGCTACTTGGCCATCCCTTGGTCGCGGGGTGAGAGTAGCACTATTTGTTGCGTCAATGAGAGCCTTTTGCATCAAAGTCTCCGTATCCACGTTGGAAGCCTCTGGCCTGGAAGAATACGCCGTCAACTTATCAAGGTACGGCTTAGCCAGGCCACGGCTTTGCAGTTGGATGACCGTCTGTTCAATAATACCCAGATCATTTTTCGGCTGCGTGGTATGGCCTGGGGCGGTATCCGTATTCTGTGTTTCCATCCTCTGTATGAATGTCTTCAGTGTCGAGTTTTTCTGTACGAATGTCGGCAACACATTATCTGGTAGATTGCTAAGAAAACTCAGAGCATATTGTATTCCTTCAATGTTCTTCACCGAATGCATCGTTGGCGAGTCCTCAGACATCGCAGCCTCCAGCATAATCGCATTGCTCGTTCTTACGTTACCCGAAACAGTTGGCGATTTCCATTTAACCTTCTCAATTTTTATCATCATCCCCAGCAAGATTGCCGGGGAGATCCCCATGTAGTTTGGACGGTGTGGGCTGTGCTTTCGTGCGTCATGTCTATAGATGCGAGTCTTTGGAATCAAGCGGTGTTTTGGAGCCTGCTGCTTTTCCTTTGGGCTTCGAGGAACCCCATTGCCAACAAGCAAATTTCCAAATCTGTCCGCATGACTGGCCACATATTCTTTGGACAAAACTTGGACGCTGCTTTGAGAAGCCTCGCAGTGGTGGTCTTGCACTTATTAGTTGGAGATTTATCGAGTGGGGGGTGAGGCCGCTCACCAGCTCGTGGTGTAAACCATTTGAGCTTCTTCATGAATCCAACAGGTAATCTCTCAATGCATTTTAGTACAGATCCAAATGCTCCTGTTTATGTTAGTAGGATAAAATGGATATTTTCTGCAGAGATCATACTAAAACGAGTAGCCCGGTGAACGCGTGTGCTGCGATGGCGATAATTGAAGCTCGCCGGAGCTCTCTTTCTATTTACTCGGCCCATTGTGTGTGGTAAACATCTGAGTTTCAGATACAAGAATAGTAAGATTGAATGGTAGAAGGGCAGAAAGTATTGACGTATTCAGCTCGTGGATGCAAGAAATGCAATATTGAAAGGCGCCATGCAGTGAGCGTAGTAGAACTGAAGTTGTTCGGCTTCTAGATTTCAATACCGAAAGGCCAATATGATCAGCTTTCGAATGCAAGGATTGCAAGTTTGGCAGACGGCAGGCAATGTAGCGCAGTGAGAGAGTGTGTGAATTTGAAGAGGAGGTGTAAAGAGTGAACAAACAAACGCTTAGGCGTGTCAAGTAGGTAATTTCGAAAAGTTGTAAGCAAGTAAAACGCTTAGCGGAGCTACTGATAGTAGAGTCAAGTCATATATATGGATGAGAAGGTGGTCAAGCCATCTCTGACTCTGTTGTGATAATTCAACAGGCATCAATTGACGAAGTTGTATGTTGATGTCTTATGAGAACTGGCTTATGACAGCTACAGTATCATAACCAAACGCAGCAAATGCCCATGATACCCCAACTCAAATATATACAGGTTCTCATACTGATATATACATAATACTAATCAACTAATCGTTCCTAATGTAAAACTCTGATTAAGGCTGGAATAAACCATATTTGGAGATGCCTCATGTGCTTACCACTCTAAACAAGAATGCCCCATCATATGGGTATTGCATTTACGATATCGCCATACGTCTTATTAGGCAGCATGGCAGTGCTTCATTACATGAAATTGATCAGTCAGAGTGCCCGTGAAGCAGAACAATGTTTTAACATACCGCGTTCCTCTTTCCGTAGTACAACAGCCACAGAAGAGTGAGGCTGGCCAGCATACCACCTTCAAACGGTCAGATAGAAACAATGGAAGCTTGAGACATGGAAACCATACAGCTAATATAACAACCACTGGGATTGCAAGGCACGGCCCGACGATTTTGATGTGGCAAGGGTTGTCATTCGTAAAGGCGATGGGAACAAAAGGAATCGCCATGTCGACCACGTCAGCTACTTGCTGGCAGAATATCACCAGCTCAATGGGACGAAAGTAACCTCAAATACAATCACTGTTGTATGCGAACCCGTGGAAAGCAGAATGATTATTGATATCAGGGTTTCGGACCAATGTGACGTCAGTGGTCGCCGGCGCTGGAATTGGGACGATAATGAACTACTAGCTCGGAATGGATAGAGAAAGTAAGACAACATAGAGAAGAACTAGAGTCTAAACAAGTGGTTGCTAGACACGACCGTTGATCCGACAGGTAAAGCTCTAAGTTAAGACACGACCAACTTGGTATTCTCATAAAAAAAAAGTCTTAGGCAAATGTGTGAGCCGGCTTCTAGGATTTCCCAAAGAAAGCTCAAACATATTACTTAAAAAATTCTAGGTATACTATACTATACTATACTATGACTTGACGTTCCTGGTTCCTATAAAAGTATTGTCATTGTCGTGAGTATATCGAGAGGAATTCCCAGGCTTTTTGTTGCTCCCATCATTATTCGGATTTCGTTCATGGGTCAAATGTTAAGTTTGACACCCCCTCCATAGTTATCACGTGACAACGGCGCTAACATGGATGCGCAGAAAGTACGATTGTCGCAATCAGAACCCGCCCTTTGCCTTCTCGCGACTGAGCGTACCCTGACACCTATCGGACGGATTCACTGCCGGTGAAAGAGCTGTCACTACCATCGAGCGACAGCGATGACTTCACCGCATGCTGCCTCAGATGAGGCCGTTGCCACTATGGTCACAACTGCTTTTGATGATAGCCCAACCAACATCGAACTCACCGCTGGAGATAACGCGGCTATGGGGGCGAATGACACCCCAGCAACCACGGCGCAAGAGGATGCGAGCGCGAAATACACAGAACAAGTTACTTCAATTGAGCAGCTCCAGATCAGTGCAAACAACGATAACGTTGAGCCAAATGTGGCAAGCGCCGCCGCCCAATCACAAGTCCAAATAAAAAGCGACCTTATCATGGAACCGGCAATCCCCCGGACCCCAGAGAACAACGACGATGACACGGAATATCCCCGCGTTCCCCTTGGAGACTACGAACAACTCCGGGCTTTGTCACATATGCTGCAATACCAAGCTCCGCCAGGGCTAGCTGGAGCTCTGAACGCGTCTGCAATGGCGACTCTCTCCGGGACCGACATCTCGATGGATAACACAAATGATCCGAACGGACCTTATGCCGAGATGCCACAGCCTACGCGCGACAACGATGAGACTCGAATCTCGGCATATGCTCTTCTCGAGTTCGAAGACGGGCAATTCTACATGAACACTTACTCGGTAATATTGGGGCGAGATCGCCAAGCTGCCCGAAATGCCATGAGAAGAGACGCTGAGGGGGCAAAAGCGGATATGGACGACCACTCCGTTGGGGGGGAACCAAAAACCCCGGTTCGGATTAAGAGGGAGGAGAGCAAATATACAAAGTCCGTCATAAGCGAAAGTGGTGGCATCCTCAGAGATGGCGATGATTCCGACAGCGACGAACGTTCGAGGCGTCGCATGCACCGCAAAGCCAGCAAGAAGTCAAAATCTACCGGATCTTCCTCAAATCGAGTATCGAGGAGACAGTCATTGGTACAACCACACGGCAAAATCGAGTATCAGGCCCAGCCCCAAGCTCGTCGGCATGCCCCCGAGACCGTCGGGGCAGTACCTGTTGACCCGGCATCCTTGCGACCTTCCCCACACGATTGCCCTCTAGTAGGAATCCATCCACCCGCCACCACTCCCGCAAGCGGCTACAAAGCCATCTCCAGGCGGCACGTAAAGATTGCGTATAACTCAAAAAAATCTCTCTTTGAAGCCGAGATCATCGGACGGAATGGCGCGTTTGTGGATGAAGTTTTCTATTACCATGAAGATGTTATTCCTTTGAAAAGTGGCAGCTATCTTCAGATTGGCGGAGTTGTCGTGCGCTTTGTCCTGCCTGATGTTGCACTTGGGGAAACTGGCGCTGAAATCCCAGCTGAGCACGGAGAATCCGGTGTGCAAGATCGGTATGTCGAAGGAGGAAAGGAAATGAGCTTCGATTTCGACGATGCCACTCGTGAGGGCGCTTTGCTTGGAGATAGCAGTGACGAAGTATCGGATGATGCCGATCGGCCGGAATTGGGGATTGAAGGCGAAGACGATGAAGAAGGGGACGGAGATGAAATCGGAGAGCAGCAAGAAGGGAGTGATATCGATGAAGACAACAGCGAACTGTCAGAGGTACCGGACGAGATGGAGGAAGGAAATGATGAACAAGATGGGCAAACCAAAGAATCTCTAGACTCGTTACCCATGCCACAAAAAAAGAGGGGCCCTGGGCGACCACCGAAAAATGGCATCATGTCGAAGCGGGAGCAGCAGCTAGCCAAGAAAGAGGCACAGCAGAGAGCTGCGCAAAAGACGGTTTCGCAGCCGGATACGTCTGGAAAGAACAAGGTGGGCAGACCTAGGAAGAACCCAGTTGATGAATCTCCGGTCAAGACCGAAAAGAGAAAGTACACCAAGCGGAAGCCCAAAGACCCCGATGCTCTTGTGGCCAAGCAGGAAGGATCCGGGGAAGATGATAGGCCGTCCAAGGAAAAGAAGGAAAAGAAATCAACAAAACCACCTCGCTCTCCATCACCTACTTTCAACGAGGCAGATCTTACTCCAGAACAACTGGCAAAGCCTCAAGCAAACTATGTCACCCTTATTCATGAAGCGCTCAGCAACTCGCCAACAGGTCAGATGTCCTTGCCACAGATATATCGCGCCATACAGCGTAGATATCCTTTCTTCGTACTGAAGTGCAACACAAATGGCTGGCAAAGTAGTGTCAGGCACAATCTTTCGCAGCACCACGCTTTTAGGAAGGTCGAGAGAGATGGGAAGGGTTGGATGTGGGCTATCGTGGACGGGGTTTCCATCGAAAAGGAGAAAAAGAGACGGCCAACCCCCCCTCATCAGCTGCCTCCACATCTGCATCAACCGATATACCGGGCTGGACCGCATCCTCATATGATGCATGGACCTCCTGGTATGATGCCTCCTCCCGGTTATGCCATGAACCACATGCCTCCCCATCTACGGCCAGGACAACCTCCACAGTATGTTGGGCAGCCTATGAACGGATACCCGCTTCCACCAGGACAGCACTCCATGAATGGCGGCGCACCACCTCCGGGATTTCCTTCTGCGTTACCGACTGCCCAGCCCATGGGCTCTACGACCAATACTTACAGCTCGCCATATGCTCCGAAGCCACCGGCTAATCCCACTCAGCAAACGCCACCGAATACATCTCATAATCCTAGCCAAGCGCCGCCTCAAACTGTGCCTTATCAAACTCCACAACAGCCCCGGCCGGTTGAGCAAGGGGCCCCACAGCCAGACAACGCAATGTGGCGCGCCATTGATAGTTTTAGGACAAATTTGGTCGCCACTATGAAGCCAAAGAATAACAGGGCAGAAGCTCTAGTTGCATCGTCCATCAACCGTGTCATGGGGGTTACTTCTCAGAGCACAGCTACGGTGGTGGAATCGGATTTGAAGTTAGAGGATCAAATTATGGCTGCCCTGAAATCGATGCTCAAAAGATTTCCCGAGTTCAACAATGGCACTTTTCAGCAACCTCCCGCTCAAATGGGAACGCATACAATGCAGCAAAGCACGCCACAAACCGAGGCTGCGCCAAGACAGGCTTTGGCCCAAATTACCCCTGCGCCGACAGGGAACACAGCTCACGTAGCCTCCGACATCTCTGCCGCGAAGAAGGCTCCAACGCCAGGCCCTGCTGTTCAAAGACCTACATTTATTGGCCAAGCTCATAATCGACCAAACGGCCCGTCAGTTCCTCGGCCGCCCATGATGACTCCGGGGATGACTCGAGCCAATTCTGGCAGCTCCGCTAACCCCTCGTTCCGAGCTACCACCAGCGCATCACCGGCTCCTCCAGCGGCTGCAAATGCCACATCTGCTCCAGGTGACTTGACGCAGCACCCGGTTCAAAATGTATCTGGCACAGATTCCAACGACAGCCACCAAAAAATACTGCACCAGTCGGCAATCAATAGCGAATCTCCTAGAGCTGCTGTTCAGCCGGAGCCAACTGCCGCCTTACAACAGCCGTCGGAAATTACCATGCAGCAACCAGGAAGCAGTAACCCAACAACAAATACGAATGAGAACGGCAAACGTCCACTAGACGAGGAAGATATGGCTGGAGGGAACGAATTTAAGAGGCTGAATGCTTCGGGCCCGCCTGCATTAAAAACATGATGACGGCAATGATGGACGTGAATACGTAATGAAGGGACGGGATATGGACGCATAGTTCAATGTTGGAGTTTAACAGGAGTTACGGGTATATGAAAAGGGCTCGGGTGTGATGGTAGGATGTGGCTTTACGGTCTTTCCTGAATGGGAGAGGGAGTTTTGCCGGCTGCATTGTGGTGGTATCCATATAGGGACAACGAAGCGTGGGGTATCGATGCCTGGATACCAGAGAAATTGTTTTGTTGGAATTTAATATTCGAGCCTGTAGATTTAACAATTCGAATAAATTGCTTGCATGCCACAAGACCTCCTGCTAAGTGAGCTGATAAATTATCACAGAGTCGAAGCATGATTCAATGAATCGGCGTACCTGGACAGTCGAAACCTCCTTATCGGCTGGCTATCAGGATAAGATACTACTTTTAGCACCGGTGAGGTATCCTAAAATCTAGATTTTTCCCTTCAACTATTTGTTGTATTATTTTTGGTTTGTATCCAACGGTGTTGCTGATCAGCCGAGGCCCAGATGCACTCGGTCCATCTGTGGGGTGAGTTAAGATTTATACTTCGTAATTTGACGGCACTGTAACTTTAATAGGACTAGCTCCATCCTTGATCACCAGAACGTCGCGTCTTTCCACGTGTATTTGTTTCACATTTGAACGACATTGCTTCCTCCGATATCTGACGTCTGAAGAGACATCTCTTGCAGCTTCAATGGCTATATCAATTCGCATATATACTTAGAGCAAGTAATTTTCCCATTATCAAACTGATCGGCCGTTAGGTCGAAGGCTTACTATATTGTCACGAAATTGTATATATAATTTCAGGCTGGTTCCATCCCACTATTTCCTATCCTAAATTGATGATAACATTACCGTATGTTTAGCGATAGCGGTGACAACATGACCTGACTATCACGCCACATATCCGTTCGACAATATTAAGTTTACTAATTGGGTTCCCAGGTTTTCACCAAGGCACTATCTCATATTACCCGCCGCTAGAATGTGTCAGATGCTGTTGTTTAAGAAATATGGGTAAGAATGGCATATTCCGCGATATTCGGATTACAACGGTATCAAGTCACTTAAAGGCACAAATCCTGAAATAATAGGTATGGTACCCATGCAGAATAATAGGAAGGGTGTGGAACTTTGGTGCATGCTGGGGTTCATGATTGAAACGTAGGGCAGTTCCCGTTAAGCCATGGCCAGGCAGTAAATGCGCGTAACCTAAGATGTGGTCAGGCGCCAGTTTGGTTTCGATTCCATGGGACTGATAGTAAGCTTCCGAATCTATGGCGGCATGATTCTACTGTGTTCCTATATATGGTCTGAGTCGTTCTTCCCTTCTGTTCTCCGTCTCCTGTTTGCTCTGTACTCATCAAAATATCATTTCCTATCTCCCAAATGCTTCCTTTTGCCAATAAAGGCCTCAAGTTATAATTTATCGACAGGTCCTAACCAAGAGAAAGGCTGGTAATAGTAACCCTTGGTTTAGATAAATCAACATTTTCTATATCCCCGGAGGAAATCAGGCCAGTTCTGCAACGAGAAAAAAATGAGCAGTGAAGCGGGCAACGAGAACTGCTTTCAGGAATCGCCGGAATCCAACCATTCCGAAGTAGGTGACCAACTCAACAATTTGAATGGAGGTCTAAAGGACGGCCTGCAGCAAAATGTTGACAGTGACAACGGCAATCCTCTTGTGAAGCATTTTGGCTGTGATATTGAGACAATAGGTGACATCAATCCAAGCGCAGAGAAAAATGTGCATGAGGAACCTGTCTTAGTGGTCACTCCGGAATGGCAGAGGCGGAGTTGGTTGCTGGAAGTTTCGCAATCTGCCGAGGATAGCCCTGAAAGTGTCACAAGCGTCAATAGCGACAACAAATCTGATGGGGGGAGTTGGACCTTTGAAGATGGACCTGATGCCAACTTGAAGTCATACGAACTCCATATACAGAACTTGACGTGTATCAACGAGGCACTGAAGGCTAGTGCAAGAGCGGCCGAGAAGGAACAGTCAGACAGGGACAAGGCTTTCAAAGAACAAGTCAATGATAATCATTTCAGGCACGCCGAATCAATGCAAGCTCTACAGGACAAGTGGGACGCCGAACGCCGAGAGGAAGTGAGAATTAAGAATGAACTTGGTCGCGAGTATGGCCATCTAAAAAAGCTATATAACGGAAGCTGCAAGAAAATCAAGGATCAGACGGAGATAATAAATGATCTCGACGCCAACCTATCAAGGTATGCCGAGGTCGTTGACCAAGTCAAGGCTCCAGATGGGTCAATCTACACCCATAAGCAGAGGCAGGACACAGTCGAATACTTAAAACGGGACGCCAATGCGCAGAAAGAGTTCTACAAGAATCAAATCAAAACTTTGGAAAACCAAGTGGCAAGGAAAATGGCCCGCATCGAGAAGGGTGTAAATGAATCTCGCGACCTTCAAAACAAGCTCGAGTCTCTTAGTACTGAGCTTTCGGATGGACAAGAAAAATATCGAGATGTTGAGGCCAAACTAGAACTAGAGAGGAAGAGCCATGTGGATACGGTGGAAATCAGCAAGAGGAACCTTGAAGCACGGGCTCGAGAGACTCAGACTGCTATAGAGTGTCGAGACAATCAGATTCTGCATATGGACAGTATTGTTAAGAATCTTCAAGCCCATTTGGTTGCAACGCAGCAATCTTACGCGGCGGCGATGGGAACTGCTGAAAATCTCCATCGAGCACATGAGAAATCATCCGAAGAGAAGCGTGAACTGATTAAGCAACACCATCATGCTATTCAGCGTTTTGTTAACGAGCACCAGTCCGCCTGTGAGAGTCATTCCAGAAACGAAGCTGCATTAAAGGAGGAGATAGCGTCGCTCAAAAGAAGACTCCGCTTAATAGGAGACAGCTGTTCATATGACTCAGTTCAGCAGAAAGCTACGGATAATGCAATGCAGCATGAAATTGTATATCTTCATGCGGCTATTCGTAAGGCCGAAGATACATTAGTGAAGAAAAAGAAGAAGGACATTGACACTCAGCTGCCATGTAGTACTATGGAAAAGAAAGTCAATCACTGGAAGGCAGAGACACTGGAAATGAGAGTCAGTAAGTGGAAGTCAGAGGTACTCGATGCACTTGCAGAAGCAGATGCAAAATCAATGGGAAGACCCCTTGACAAAGGAAAAGGAATCGCAGACAATATAGCCGAGAGACGATCCGGTGAAGCATTTAAAGATCTTTGGGAGCTTCCAAATTCAGAATTCTCGAAACTGCAGGCCACGTTCAGGAAGGGGATGGCCGAAGCGGGGATGGGCCAGGGTACGATGGCAAAGCCAACTTCAGAGGCTGTGCACTTGGGCCAGCCTCAACCATCGAGGCCAAAATCAACTCCAATGGCTGTACACTCTGACAAGTCTACCCAAACCTCACAAGGAAGGCCAACTTCAGCGCCAGGGCTCTCAGATGGACAACCTCGCAAGCTCTCAACAGTCTCAAAGACCCCAATCTCAGCCATAGCACAACCTGAAAATCAGTTTAAGGAAACCCCTCCTGTTGTGGTACAGGCTTCACGCAGTTTCTCAATACACGGCGACACGTACTGGTTTAAGCCCCAAAGCGCACCCGTAAAAGTAGTCGACGAGGTCCCTGTGTCGAGTGCGGACATCGAGAGGAGTCGCCCGACACCGCTCCCAATCGCCAAAGAGCAAAAAGAGACAGCGCCAGCCAATCAGTCGGCTGCAGCCAGTCAATAGGCCGCTCGTGTGCCGATACCTAACATTTCTGGAGCTTTCTTGAAAGAAGGTGGTAATACTCTCTAGCGGGATAGGAACATTTTGGATAGAACGAACTGCAGATACCTATTTTACTTTATCATCACTAATTCCGACTGGGCAATCGTTGATCACGTAGATGGGTATTAATAGAACCAATTTAATAAATAGATAATATAACGTATTTTGTTTTCGTAATTTATTAGTATTGTCTTTATTATACAGTGCTAATCAAAGTATATATACTCTATGTTCTATATGAAGTCTATATGTGTAAATAAAAGGGGTATTTGTTCAGACAGCTTGTATGCCTACGTCAACTAGTCATTATCAATCGTTCACCCAAACAACACAGGCCCATCCTCCACAGCACTAAACTTCCCTGGTATTGACTCTCCCCACAGTGTTTCCCAGGTTCTGTAAAGTTTCCACATTGCCATCACTATGCCCCCTCAGCCGCTCAAAACCCGGGAACACTTCACCCCCGCCGCCCTCCACACGCTTATTCTCCTCCCTAGCCAAGTACTCAGTCACCCTCTTTACTCTAATCGCCTTATCTTGCCTAACATCCCTATCTCTCCTCGCCGCCGTCCGCGTAAACATGCGCTCTTCCTCCACTTGTCTTTTCTGGTGCTCAAAAATCGCCTCCAAGCACTCTCCATCTCCGCGGTGCAGTGCCTCGAGAGCCCTCTCCGCCATATAAATGTTATCAAATCGCACTTCCATGCGCCACGTTTTGCGCTCCCGCACCGCCTTGATATGGCCAAACACTCCACTCCGCCGTTCCTCTGCCATCTCATGCCACAGCTCCTCCATCACCGCCCATCCATGCGCCACCTTCTTCGATATCACGGCCCGCTCCTCATCACTCAGCGCAACAAGATCGCGCTGCCCCTGGATAATCCGTGCGCGGCGGAGAAACTGTGTCGGCTGCTGGCTCTTGTGGAGTTCCTTCTGGGCGCCTTTGGCTGTGTACGCGAATGGCCCAATGATCGCCGAAAGGTTCTTAAGGACGAATCCCGTGAGGCCCATTCCGGTGCCTTTTATGAATCCCACCGGCCCCTCGCGGACGGCTCCGTCATAAGGTTGGAGTATCAAGCCGGTCCAGCCGTCGTAGATGCCGAAGACGAATTCTTTGCCTGCAGCTTTCAGTCCAGACTGAAAGCCTGTGATGCGTACAGGACGGCGAACGGTCTCGTCACCGTAAAGTCGGGGAGCGTTATGAAATCCCTGGGCTACTGCCGTCGAGAGATCGATGGGTGCTGCAAAGTTATAGTTAGAGCTGGTTTCATATGGAGTGATTGGGGCACTCACTCTTTATTATTGCCCCGCCACTCTTTCTCAGTCCTCCCTTGATATCCCCAGCAATCTCGTCAGCACATCCATGGGGATTTTCTGCAGTTATGGCAGATTCGTCGTCTGTGAAAGATTGAGTCCGTCCAGCTTGAGACCCCTCAGAGCGTCCTTGGATCTGTTCAGCTGCCAAATGACCTTGCGTGGCTGCTATCACATTCGGGATCTGGTTAGAAGGAAGGAGATCTCGCCGTGCAACAGTAACTTCAACTACATCGGCGGGTTGGCTCTGTTGCTGTCCAGCACCAATATTTGAATTGACAGGAGTCACCGCTGAGCCATTCTGAACAGACGCATTTCGGAGTTGCTTTCGCCTTTCTTTAGCTATAGCCTTACGCTCTTTTCTGGCTTTCTTTTCCTCGTGGCGTTTCCGCCGCTTTAGGCTTTGGGCCAATTTGTATGGAATAGACGCTATTCCTGTAGCGACAGAAGTAAAATTCCCAGCAATAGTAGAGGCGACTCCGGTTACAGGCTCTCCAGGCCCTTCAAAGTCATTCCATTCGACGTGTCTGAGGAGTCTGAGTTGCTTCCACCGGATTTTTTTGGAAGCCACAAGAAAGTCTGCTGCCAAAGCGCTCAATCTAAGGTTCGTCCTCTTGAGCGTCCAAACAGCCAATCGGTCATCGAGAATTGAGCATCGCAGAGACTGCTCGTTGCGTATAGCTAGCCCAAGTTGGAACGTCTTGATCGCGTTTTCAGCGCCATCACCTTCCTCTTCAATGCTCTTGGCGATTATTTCAGCTTCTTCTTGTGTCTTGCTTTTCAGTAGTACTTTGATCCCTTCGGCCAGTTTCTCGGCTGTGAGGTCCTTATATGGGATCGGCTCGGCTCCAGCGCCGGCCTTCCAAATCATATTTCCCCAGAAAAATTGGTCGCCAAAGAAAGGGACAACGAGGGTCGGTTTACCGCATTTGAGGCCTATAGCTGTAGTTCCTGCTCCACCATGATGCACAACTGCCTTCAGCTTAGGAAATAGCCAGTCATGGGGCGTGTTTTCCAGCAGGAAGACATTCTCTGGAGAATCATCGCCACCGAATCCGCCCCACCCCTTGGACACTAAAGCGCGAACACCGGCGATCTCTACTGCTTCGTAGATCATCTGGGTAAACTTGTTCGGGTCGTCAACTACAATGGAGCCAAAGCCAATATATATTGGTGGCTCTCCGTCGTCCAAGAACTTTGTGAGCTCCTCTGGTGGTTCAAAGGTCGACGCGAGATCGAGAAATACGAAACCAGCAATGTTAATTTCTGGGCCCCAATCCTTTGGCTTAGGGATCAGGCCGGGCGACCACAAGTAGGTGTAGGGAACCCTTAGTCGGTAGAGCTGGCCTGGCGCCCAAAGCGTCGAAACTGGCTCTAGGCCAAGGGTCTTAACCCGAAAATCGTTTACAAGATCACCCAGCCCTTGCCAGGTCATCATCTCTACCAGTGGATAACTCATAAAGTTCGTGTACCCTGGGTCAACGTTTGTCTTCTTGATGTTCGCTAGCGGGTGAGGAAATGCAAGAGTTGGAGTGTATGGGAAGGTGAACATGAGATGTAGAGGGATACCAAGACGCTCCGCACAGTGAACATGCGCAAATGATGGGGGATTCGCAATGATGGCGTCCGCAATAAATGGCCCTCTTGTGCCCATCATTTTCAGGTTGTGCACATCATGCTCATCGTCGGTAGCATTGATACAAGCGCGCCAGAAACCTTCGAACATCTCGGCCATGGCGTCTCGTCTCCTTCCGACCTCCCCCTTTTTAAGAGTCTCCATAGTGGGAATCATACCAGGATTTTTTACCATGAAGGCCATGAGCTCTGCTGGATCGCCGCCGACTGAGAAAAACTCCAGCCCGGAGTCCTGCTCCACAAAATCTCGGAATGCTGGATGTGTTGCGATTCGGACGCGATGTCCATGATTCTCTTTGAGCACTTTTCCGAGCTTGAGGAATGGCTGGATATCTCCTCTGCTACCAATGACCATAATCACAACATTCAGTGAAAGCTTCTTCTGATTCTTAAAATAGTTCCAGTCGGAACATGTCGCTAACCGTTTGCGTCTTGAGCTTAAATCTGTACCACTAGAGCTTGGTCTGTCTATAGATGGCTCAATATCATGTCCTATGCGTCTTCGAAAAGTTGCTCCCAGTGCCTTAGCCAGGTACCCGGTATTGCTAGTGTCTCTCACACTAATCTTCAACCGCCCGTCGTTCTTTGACACCTTTCCTGACGATTTGTACTTATCGTTCCCCAGATTGAATTTCCTGTAGTGGTTTCGAGGTTTTCCGCTAGTTGATGACCTCCTTGATCCCCTGGGCTCGCTATCTGTTCCTTTACGGCCCCGGGCAACCCAACTCCGCGTTTTTGTAAGCACGCCCTGGGGCTCTTCATCTTCGTCTGATGAGGATTCTTCAGATGATGACGTTGAGCTTGAGGACGTATCACTCGTGTCAGTCCCATTACCCGTAGGCGCCACAATTCGGCCATCGGGCCAAGAACCTTCGGTTGCCCTACGGCCGTTCGTAGCCCTATATATCTTCGATAATCCAGGTTGCTCTGACCGCCAGCCTCTCACAGGCGAAGGGCGATAGTTAAGATATGTCGAAGGTGGTGGTATATCCCCCGTTGGACTCCTTGAGAGCCTAGAACCAGTATCTCCAGACGCCGGGGTATCACGGGCCCTTTGATCTGGAAAGGGCTCGTTCACTCCACGTCCCTCTCCAGCGGAAGGCTCGGCCGACGCCAGCCGTATGCTTGTGCCTCGCGGCGTGGTGGGAGGGAATTCGACATGAGGCGGGACAAGAGAAGGGTATTCGATTGTACCATCCGGTCCGATGTATATTGCTGGCAATTCATCTGCTGGCTCATAGTTCGGTGGAAGGTTCGACATTTGCTGCGGCACAAACGCCCGTCGTGAAGGTCGAGGCTGGACTTTCTCGTGGACTGATGGAGCTGTATAACTACGAATCCAGGAAGCCGACCAATAGATTATTTAGATAATAATGTAATTTCGCATCGAAGATTCCGTATATTGCAAATACAATTGGATTTGAATCGCATCGTGGTCGGTCTTGTGCCGGTTTCCAGGTACAGACACCTATTTCGCGCCGGATGCAAGACCGACGACGTCATACACAGCGATTATATAAGAGCTTGGCGAACAACCAGCGCAGCCATCCGAGACTTCGGTGTAAGAAATGATTACAGATAAAGTTATATAGAGCTTCCAAAGACAGATAACACAGGTCTAATAACTGAACAAAAAAAAAAAAAAGAG